>JAKCPB010001848.1:0-63919 GCA_021442155.1 Cymbidium sinense
AAAAAAAACCAATCCTTTCTCGATGGAGATACTTTGGATACTGATAGACCCTTCCAAACTATTATTAAAAAAAATCTTATAAAGCCAAAATGACTAATAATAATTTCACTAGAACCACACGTTCTTCTCTAACACCTCACAAATAATTATGTCCTCCTCTTTCCTTTTCCATTACTTTTTTTTCTTTTACCTTTTCTTTTGGATTTTTTATTATGATTAATTTTCTTATTTGGAATATCCGTGTTGTGGGACTCTCATGTCCGCAATCATGTTAGAGCCTCTCACTCATAACATCAAATTTTATTATTGAGCCTTTCATTAACTCTTCCAAGATTGCCCATGTTGCTAGATCGCTTGGATTTCAAAATTTCTCTTCAATCTTAATAATAAAATTTGGTGTTTTGGAATAATTCCATCACCATTTCCATCATTGATGATCTTGATCAATTGGTTAATGTCAAAATCTCATTAGGTGAGTTTTCAGCTTTTGGTTCCTTTATCTATGCTTCTTGTAATAGAGCCGGTAGGAACATCCTTTGGAATCACTTAAGAACCTTCGCCTCCTCGGTTAACCTTCCCTGGTTGGTTGGGGTGATTTCAACACTATCATTGCTTCTTTGGAAAGGAGGGGAGGATGTTCTCCTAACCTCCATTCCATGGAAGACTTCTCTAATATGATCCTAGATTGCAATCTGATTGACATTGGTTTTTCAGGGTCTGATTACATGTGGCATAACTCTAGACTTTGGCAGCATCTTGACAGGACCCTCTTTAATTCTCTTTGGATCAATCAATGGCCTCTTACCTCTGTTGAGCATTTGAGCAGAACTTTGTCTGATCATGCTCTCTTTTGATCTCTATCAAAACTCCCCCTTTAACCCTTCTACTCCCTCACCTTTTAGATTCCAAAATATGTGGACCCAACATGGATTTCACTAATGTGTTCTTCACTAATTGGATGTCACATTCATAATTCTATTAAAGGCATGATTGGCTTTGGCTTAAGCTCAAAGAAACAAAACCTCAATTGGTGGAACAAGCATATATTTAAAATCTTTTTTACCAATCTTAAAGCTATGGAACAAGTGGTTTGTTCTCTTGAAGAGGTCTTAAGCGATCCCAGTAAGCTTGATGAGTTGAGCATTGCCAAGATAACTTGATTAATTACCAAAATATGGAGGAAACCTATTGGCATCAAAAGCTACTAGCAAACATATTGCGATGGTGGCAAAACAGGTATTTCCATATTTGCAATAAATGAAAAGCATTAAACTTGATTAAGAAAATTAAGAACTCTAATGGTGGGTTTGGATAGCGATAATAATGAAATTAGAATCATACATCACTTTCAAAATTTATTAAATTCTAATCCTTCATTAGAAACCCCCCAACACCCATCATCTTCTATGATTAATAATGAGGATAACCATTTGCTCACTATGCATCCCTTGGAAGAAGAGATTAGTAGTATGAACAATTACATTTGCTTTCGATGGCTATGACTCATTTCTTTCAGCATTGTTGGCCTTTTATTAAATCTAATCTTGTTGATCTTTGTTATTGATTTCTTTGATTATTCTATTCCGATATTTTTCAAGTACTTCCTTATTCCCAAAACCAATCCTAAATCTTGGGCGATTTTAGACCTATTAGTCTTTGCACCTTTTTCCAAAAACTCATTGCTAAATTAATTAATAATAGGATTAGCCCCTGCTCCCTAAAATCATCTCCCTAACCAAACTAGCTTCATTAAAAAGCCATATCGATAATATTCTTCTCTCAAGAGTTGGTTCATGACATTGATATTCCTTCAGGAGGTAATATCCTCTTCAAACTGGACATCTCTAAAGCCTTTGACAACCTCTCATGGGATTTCCTCTTTCAAATCTTACATTTGTTTGGTTTCTCTGATAATTTTATCCGGCTTATAAAAAGTTGTATCACTAATGTCTAGTTTTCTGTTATCATGAATGGTGAGTCCCTTGGTTTCTTTACTTCGAGCCATGGTTTGCGATAAGGTGACCCTCTTTCTCCTTCTCTTTTTTATCATTACTGTAGAATATCTTTCGAGGAACCTCAATGATCTTTTCATTAAAAATTCTAACATGTTTTTTAAAACTCATGGTGGTTTTCCTGTTTCTCATCTTAGCTTTCTTTGATTTTATAATCTTACAATGCCTCTCTTCAACATGTTAAAACTATTAAGAATCTCTTAAATGATTTTAAAGTTAGTGGTCTCTTTTAATGAAAGAAAATGATTTTATTCCCAGCTAAGATTCCTACCAATAGACTAAATCAAATCTCCAGAATTACTAATTTTAAGCAAAATCAACTTCCCATTAATTAATCGCTTTTAAAGGCAGAAAAGATCTCATCTTTTTGATGACCTTAAAATATCTAATAAAATTTTGGTTTGGGAATTTCATTTACTCTCTTTTGGTGGTAGGCTCACCTTGATTAAGAGCACTCTTAATTCCATGCCTTTATATCTCTCATCCAAACCATTGTGCGACCATTTCTATCATCACGAATTGGCGTCTCTAAACAAATTTTTTGGGGCTCCAATACCTCCTAAAAAATGCTTTGGACCTCTTGGTTTAAAAGTTGTGGCACTTTTGAAGGTGGTCTGGTTGTAAATCCATAAAAGAAGCTATCAATGCCTTTTCCTATAAACTCACGGTGGAATTTTAGGAGTAATCATAGTCTTTGGGCTAATTTCATGATTTCTTAAATATTGCAGCACCCCTCTTTTGTGATTCTCACTTTGGGTGAATAATCATTAAATCTTTCTTTCTTTGGCAGATAAATCCAATGACTTACTTTCACTATTTCTCTTTTTGGCATACAACAAGTGGAACAATAGTAACTGATTTTATCCCTTTTACTTTCTTGAATATGGTTTCTATATTCCTATCACTCCAAACAATCAAGACCAGATTCTCTTTAAGCTCTCACATAATGGTGATTTCAACCTCAAAATGTGTGGCTCCACATTAAAGATACTCATGATTCCTCTATGTGTTCTCCAAACTTTGGAATAACAATATCCCTACTTCTTATTCTTGGCATATTCTAAAAATTTTATCCTGTTGATTCCTTGTTGTGGGGTAAAGGGTTCCATTTACCCTCTAAATGTCAATGTTTCCATATTGAGAATGTTAATCATGTTTTGTTAATGGGGTCATTGCTTCTAAACTTTGGATTTGGTATGATGATCTTTTAACCTTGTCAATTTCAATGGCTCTCTTTATATCAACTTCTTGAAGTCTATTTTGATAATACTATTAAAGGTCACATTAAAGTCATCATTATCACTCTTATCGGTTCATATGGATGGGTGAAATGATGCAAAACATCGTGGGATCCCTATGAACCATGTGAGGATTATTGCTAGAACTAAAAAAAAATTTGACTTGTTTAAAGCCAATCTCATTCATTACAAACAATTCAAAGGCTAAATTTGTTGTGGCCAATGGACCGACCCCTTCTTGTCAAAATGACAAGATTGTTTATTGGAAAAACCTCTTGACCATATTATTAAAATTTCATCTCTCATAATGGCTCTAGTTGTGGTGGCATTTTTTAGGAACTCTAAGGGTATAGTACTATGTGCTTTTGCTTATCCCCTTATTTCTTATCCCATTCTTGAGCTTATGGCATTCTACAAAGCTCTTGAGATTTGCCTCCAAAATGGTCAATATTTGGATTGAGGTGGATGCTCTTTTGATTGATCTTTTGACTTCCACCAAAATGAGCGAATTGTACTCCTCAAGCAAACTAGAGCTCTTCTTTCCCGAATTTTAACATCACTCATGTTTGGCATGAAGGAAATGCTTGTCTTGACTACCTTGTCTGGGTGCTAGCTCAGATGGTATCATCTTCTTTGATCAACTCACCTTACCCAAACACTTGCATTGGGCTGGTTAACTTGGACAATTTTGGGTTTCCTTATCTTAGAACTTAATCTAACCTTTTGATGTATACTGTCCATTTTCTTATGTATGCCTCTTTATTTATGGCTACTCCTTTTTGTGTCTTTTATGGATGCTTCACACGGATATTACTTGATGTCTTGATTTCTATTCCATGATTTGGAGTTTTAATAACTTCTCCTTTATTTGGAGGCTCTTTGCTTTTGGCATTTACACTGATAAAGGGCTGCTGTTGAGCTATGTGCATACTAATACCCTGCATTGGAATTTTGTTGAGCTATGTGCTATTGGTTTTATAACACCACTCTATTTGGGATTTTAATATCAATCTTCATTCCTAATCCTAATCTAGGGGCTTAATCATTCTTTGGATGGAGATATTTATTTTGATGGGTTTAGCTATTGCATTAATTTTTGTTCTTGTTTCTTAAAGATATTCTTGCTTGGAGCATCTTAGTTACCTATGTTGTTTCTATGCATTGTATTAGTGTTCATTATCTTTGGTTGCAATATTTATTTTGATGATTTATTGTTAGGTTGTTGGATTTTTGATAATGTGGGGCTTTTGGACATGTTGCTTGTCTCCCCATTAGATCTTGAGTTCTGATATTCTCTTTGACTCTTTGACATTTTCCTTTTATTTTGGGAGTTATCTTTTATTTTATTTTTCTGCATGAAGAGGCCTTTTTTGCTGATATTTATCTTCTTGGCTATTATATCTTGGAATCTAGACCCCATTCAGCTCTCTTTGGAAACCATTTTGATTGCGGGGTCCCTTTGGTGGGATCTTGTTGTGGGGCTTTCTTCTTTTCTTCCACAAGGTTGTTGTTTTTTCTGAGTTTTCTTTGACTCTTACACCGACACTTATTATTGTCGAACTTTGATATTACTTCTTGGTTATCTTTTATGCTTCTTTTACTTTGCAGGTGGAATCTACATTCTTTCACTGTTTATTTTTTGAATTGGATGGAGTTTCTTGATTGATTCTGCTTTGTTCAGATCCTTTGTTAGGATGTTTTTTGAGATTGGGGCTTGGTCAATCTCTTTTCTTTATGCTGTGGAAGAATTTATTTTTTGTTGTTTTCTCTTGCTCCTGAGAATGGGTTTTCATGTTGCCTCTCTTTTGGTTTTTACTTTGTTTTCCTCTCATTGGGCCTTCTTTAGACTATATTTTTTTTGATCGGAAAATTCCTCTCAATGCTAGTCATTGGTTTTTTTTATTTCCAGTTGTTGTCTTTGTGACTTATGGATGTTTTGATTCTCAATTTTCCAACTTTGTGTTATTATCACCGATCAAACATGTTGTTTCTTTCATCCCGGTTCTATTTCCATAGTCAAAATTCTTCTTTTATTATGGGATAGATTTTATGCACTCTCTACTCTTAATGGCTTTTCCTATGGTCAACTTGGTATCTCCTTTCTTAGTTGTTGCCAATTGGACCCTTGAGGCTATCTTGCTATTTCGACTTGTTTCCCATGCTCACAGTTTGAGTTACTTAATGGATTTTCATTCTTTGTCGAGGTTGTGGGTACTACTATTTACTCGTGGGAATTACTTGAACTCATTCATTCTCTATTTTATATCTTTGTTCTTAAAGATTTCTTTTCTTAATGGGTGTAAAAACTGTAACAATGTCTCCACTATTTTGAATTTTGAGTACCTTGCCCAAAGAAGTTTTTTTTTTTTTTTTCTCTTTTGTCGCTAACATCTGCTATTCTTCCTCATTGGTTTCCTCTCTCAGATGCTATGATGGGAACATGCAAATCTTGAAGATCATTCTTTTGTTCTACTTGAACTTAATCAATGGTTTATCTTATATGCATAATTGGGTTATTGGCCAACCTCCTGGTTATTACTGCCATTATCTTTGGCGTAATTGGATTAAAGTGTCTACTAAGCAACCTACCATGAACTGCTTTCAAGAATGTCTTACGATTGGCTTGTGGTGGGGAGTCGCTCATTACCTATCCCTCCCTATCTGCTACTTTCTCATTCCTACTAATTTCTATAATCAGACACTGAAGTTGGGGTTTTGTCGACTTTCTTGCTTCGCCTTAATTACTTTTGTCCAAGGTAGATAGTTGAGCATCAAATGGTTGCAACCTTCCTTATTGTCATTACTTTGTTTATGAAATCCCATGTCTACTTTAATATCTCTTTGCAGAATGGAATTATATCATTACCTCCATTGTTGGTTTTGGTTTTAGAGTAATTTGCTTAAGTGCTCTTTATTTTTTTTTGTCTTATTTTGTCGCTAATATATGGGTCGTCGATCTTTCCTGATTATTTTCCCTCTTGGCTATGATGAGAACATGTAGATCATGAGGAGTACTCTTCTACTTTACCCGGTCTTAATCACTGCTTTACCTTTTATAGATAGTATTGGTCACCCAACCGTTATTACCGTATTGCTTTTGCGTAACTGATTACTTTTGCTACTAAGCAACCTATTAATCAACTTTTGCTCGATTATCTCTTACCGAATTTTTTTGTGGTGGGAGAGCTCCAAATAAATTTCTACCTTATTTTTACTATCCGCTACTTTCTTTCCAACCCATCTGACTTCAGAATCGTGATCAATGTTTGGTGACTTTCGCTTTCTTTTACTTAATTCACCCGGCAATGTGGTGTTGCCTATTTGTTGTTTGTCGCTATGGTCTTTGCAGAAAACTAAAACCATTTTACTTTTTTGCTTCTCTTATCTTTTGCCTTTTGTTAGACTTATGCATCACCTAAGATGATCTTAACTAATTCATATTCAAACCTTATCATGCTCTATCCGAATGGGTGGACTTATAGTGAGCTTGTCGCCTAATGTCAATATGATGAACTACTTGTATTGGCCGGAATTCATTGACATGGTATATCTGTCCTATAACCGATGGGAACCCCTTTCATTTTGGCTTTCCGACTTTATCTACTCAGATGGTTTTGATTATATTTAGTACCAAGGATATCAAGACTTTTACCAATGGATGCTATATGTGCTTTTCCTTTTTTCTCTTGTTACTATGTCATGCATTCTCTCATCCCGCAACATTGACTTATCCTTCATTTGCTTATATATGTTAATTTTATCTTGCTTGCTTATCTTTTCTTTTTTCTTTTGATGTACTTAGATGGGGATTCCCCTCAGTGATTGTAGCACTTGAAAGAGTTCTCCCCTTTATCCTTGTAACCCTTTTTTTTTGTGGCAATAAAATTCCCCTATATGGTTTCCCAAAAAAAAAACCAATCCCTAAACCCTAAACCCTAAATAAACACTAAAACCTAAACCATAAACCCAACCCTAAACCCTAACCCTAAACCATAAACCCTAATCCTAAATCCTAAACTAAACCCCAAACCTAAACCTATCCCTAAACCTAAACCCTAAATCCTAAACCTAAAAAACTTAAAAATAAATAAACTAAACTAAATAAAACATAAAATAAAATAAATAAATAAACCTAAATAAAAAATTATAATAAATAAAATAAAAACATAAACCTAAACATAAAAATAAAATAAAATAAAAAATAAAAATTAAATAAAATAAAATAAATAAAAACCTAAAATAAACTAAAAAAATAAAATTAAATAAAAAATTAAAAACCTAAATAAAATAAAACCTAAACATAAAATAAAAAAAATAAAATCGACTAAATAAAAAAATAAATTAAAACTTAATAAAACCTAAACCCAAAAAATAAACCTAAAAAATAAATAAATAAAACCTAAACCCTAAACCCTAAACCTAAAATATACAAAATAAAATAAACCTAAAGATATACTAAAATAAACTAAACTAAACTAAATAAAACCTAAACCTAAACCTAAATTAAATATAATAAAATAAACTAAAAAATAAACATAAAACTAAGCTAAAAAAAACATAAAAATAAACCTAAAACCTAAACCTAAAAAATTGAATAAAAACCTAAACCTAAAGCTAAAAATAAAAAGTAAAACCTAAGCCTAAAAAATAAAATAAAAATAAAACTAAACTAAAAAAATGAACATAAACTTAAACCTAAACCTAAAAATAAACTAAAATAAAAAACTTCAACTAAAATTAAAAACTTAAAATAAAATAAATAAACTAAACTTGATAAAGTAAAAAATAAACCTAAATAAAAATAAATAAATAGAATAAACTGAAAAAAATAAAAATTAAACTCAACAAATTAGAAAACCTAAACCTACTAGTTTACTTAATTTAAAAAAAAACCTAAACCCTTAGCCCTAAAATAAACCCTAAACCCTAAACCCTAAAATAAACATAAATAAAATAAACCTAAAATAAAATAATATAAAACTAAATAAAACCTAAAGTAAAAATAATAAACCTAAAAAATAAATAATAAATAAAACCTAAACCCTAAACTAAAAAAAAACCTAAACCAATAAAATAAACCTAAATCTAAACTAAAATAAACAAAACTAAAATAATTAAAACCTGAACCTAAACTTAAAATAAACTAAACCTAAACCTTGAACTAAATATAATAAAATAACTAAAAATAAACCTAAAATAAAAAAAAAACAAAACCAAAAAAATAAAATAAAATAAAACCTAAACCTAAACCTAAAATTAAAAAATAAAACCTAAACCTAAAAATAAATAAAATAAAAATAAAAAACTAAAGTAAAAAAAAAATAACCTAAACTTAAACCTAAAAAATAAATTAAATAAAACATAAACTAAAATAAATAAATAAATATAAACCTAAATAAAATATAAAATAAACTAAAAACCTAAATAAACATAAACCTACCAGTTTACTTAATATTTTTTTTAAAGAACCCTAAATCGTAAACCCTAAATCCTAAACACTAAATCATAAACTCTAAACCCTAAACCCTAAGCCCTAAACCTAAAATAGAAGAAAATATAAAATATATAAAAACCTAAACCTATAAAAATAAACTTAAAAATAAACCTAAAGTAAATAATAAAAAAACATAAGCCCTAAAAAAAAAAAAAAGCCTAAACTAAAATAAAAAAAATAAAATAAAGAAAATTAAATCCTAAACCTAAACAAAATAAACTAAACTAAAATAAATAAACCTAAACTGAGCCTAAAATAAACTAAACCTTAACCTAAACCTAAACAAAATAAAATAAAATAAACTAAAGATAAACCTAAACTTAAACAAAGTAAATCCTAAAAATAAACCTAAAATAAGAACCTAAAACCTAAACCTAAAAGAAATAAAATAAAAACCTAAACCTATACCTAAAAATTTAAAATAAAACTTAAACCAAAAAAATAAAATAAAAATGAAACTCTACTAAAAAATAAACCTAAACTTAAACCTAAACCTAAGAAATAAACTAAAATAAAAAAAATAAAAACATCAATAAATAAACCTTAAATAAATAAACTAAGCTAATCAAAATAAAAAAATAAACCTAAATAAAAATAAAAAATAAAGTAAACTAAAATATATTAATAATAGACTAAATATAATAAATAAACCTAAACCTAAACTACTTAATTTTTTTTAAAAAAAACCTTAAACCCTAAATCCTTAACCCTAAACCCTAAACGTTAAACCCTAAACCACTAAACTGCAACCCTAAAAAACCCTAAACCCTAAACCTTAAATCCTAACCCTAAACCATAATCCTTAAAAGCAAAAACCCTAAAACCCTAAACCCTAAACCCTAAACCCTAAATCCTAAACCCTAAACCCTAAACCCTAAACTCTAACCCTAAACCCTAAACTTTAAACCCCAAACCCTAAACCTAAAACTAAAGTAACTAAATAAATTAAAAAAAACCTAAACCTGAAAACTTAATAAACCTAAACCCTAAGAATGAAACCTAACAGGATCAAACTAAACCTGCCTAGGTCTCTAGAAAGGAGTAAACATAGTGGTGGTGGTGAATCAGGTCTTGGATATGGAGGTGGTGGTAGCAATGGTGGTTATGGAGGAGGAGCGATGGAGGTTACAACCATGGTGGTAGAGAGATCAAGGATATGATGGTTGATCTCAACTAAGAGGTCATGGTGGTTTTGATAACTAGAGAAAATAAGAAGACTGATCCGATGGAACTTCTTTATAATAGAGATGATTCTATATCAATGGTTTTGTTTTTCTATCTCATTTTGAACTATGTCACAACTTGTGTTCTAAACTTGGTGTGTTACATGGTGATGAAAAAAAGAAATATAAATCTAATTTGTTCTCTTTAAAAAAAACCAAACCCAAAACCAACTAAAACTAACCTAATCCTAAAATCTAAACCTAAATCTAAAACCCTAAAACCATAAATCTTAACCCTAAACCCTAAAATCCTAAACCCTAAACCCTAAAACTAAACCCTAAACCCTAAACCCTAAACCCCAACCCTAAACCCTAATCAAACCTTAAACCCTAAACCCAAAAAACCTAAAAACCTAAACCTAAACTAAATAAAACATAAAAATAAAATAAATAAATAAAACCTAAAGCAAAATATAATAAAAAATAAAATAAAATGAAAACCTAAGCTAAAACCTAAACCTAAACTTAAACCTTAAAAGAAAATAAAATAATAAATAAATAAATATAAATAAAACTAAAAAGTAAAATATAATAAAATAAAACTAAACTAAAATAAAATAAATAACCTAAAATAAAATAAAAAAATAAAACTAACTAAAACTAAACATAAAAAATAAAACTAAAAATAAATAATAAATAAAATTGAAACCTAAACTAAAAAAAACCTAAACCTAAAATAAAAAAAAAAAAAAAAAACCTAAACCTACACTAAAATAAACTAAACTAAAATAAATAAAACCTAAACCTAAACTTAAAATAAACTAAACCTAAACCCTAATCTAAAAAAAATATAAAAATAAAACTTAACCTAAACTAAAAAAAATAAAACCTAAAAATAAACCTAAACTAAAACCTAAAACCTAAACCTAAATAAATAAAATAAAACCTACACCAAGACCTAAAAATAAAAAATAAAACCTAAACCTAGAAAATAAAAATAAAAATAAAACTAAACTAAAAAATTAACATAAACCTAAACCTAAACCTAAAAAATAAACTAAAATAAAAAATTTAAACAAAATAAATAAACCTAAAATAAATAAACTAAAAAAAAAGAAAAAAATAGACATAAATAGAAATAAAAAATACAATAAACTAAAATAAATAAAAAATAAACTAAATAAACTTAATAAATTAAAATTACTTAATTTTAAAAAAACCCTAAACCTAAACCCTAAACCCTAAAAAAACCCTATAAACTAAACTAACCCAAAATTAAAACCCTAAACCTAAACCCTAAACTAAAACCCTAAATAAAACCCTAAACTAACACTAACCTTAAACCCTAAACCCTAAAACCCTAAACTCTAAAGCCTAAACCTAAACCCTAAATTAACCCAAAAACTCTAACCCTAAACACTAAGCCCTAAACCCTAAACCTAAACTAACCCTAAAACCTCTACCCTAAAACCTAAACCCTAAAATAAACCTAAAAAACAAAACCTAAACCAAAAAAAAATATATAAACTTAAACCTAAATAATTAAAATAAAATCTACACCTAAAAAAATAAAATAAAATAAAACTAAAATAAAATAAACCTAAACTTAAACCTAAAAAATAAACTAAAATAAAAAATCTAAACTAGAATAAATAAACTAGACTAAATAAAAATAAAATATAAACCTAAATAAAAATATAAAATAAACTAAATAAATGTAAACCTACTGGTTTACTTAATTATTCTTTTTAAAAAAACCCTAAATTGTAAACACTAAACCCTAAACACTAAATCATAAACCCTAAGCCCTAAACCAAAAATAAAATAAAATATTAAATAAATAAAAACCTAAACTTATAAAATAAGCTTTAAAATAAAACCTAAAAGTAAATAAAAAATAAAGCATAAACCCTAAACTAAAAAAACTTAACCTAAAATAAAAATAAAATAAACAAAATTAAATAAACCTAAACCTAAATATAAATAAACTAAACTAAAATAAACAAAACCTAAACCTAATCCTAAAAGAAACTAGACCTTAACCTAAACTTAAACTGATTAAAATAAAATAAACTAAAGATAAACCTAAACTTAAACTAAAAAGTAAAACCTTAAAATAAACCTAAAATAAAAACCTAAAACCTAACCTAAAAGAAATAAAATAAAAACCTAAACCTAATCCTAAAAATTAAAAATAAAACCTAAACCTAAACCAAAGAAATAAAGTAAAATAAATAAACCTAAAATAAATAAGCTAAACTAAATAAAATAAAATAAAAACCTAAATAAAAATAAAAAATGAAGTAAACTAAAATAAATAAATAATAGACTAAATATACTTAATAAATGTTAAACCCTAAACCAATAACCCACAACCCTAAACCCTAAACCTTAAACCCTAACCCGAACCTTAAACACTAAAAGAATAAATGCTAAAACCCTAAATCATAAACCCTAAACCCTATCCCTAAACCCTAAACCCCAAACCCTAAACATAAATCTAAAGTAACTAAATAAATTAAAAAATAAACCTAAACCCTAAAACCTAATAAACCTAAACTCTAAGAATGGAAGAACCTTAATGGCAGGAACATCACCCAACCAGTTCGGCCTAGGTCAAGGTGGAGGCAAAAGGCGCTTATCATTGTGGTGGTGGTGGATCTGGAGGTGCTGGTGGATATGGAGGTGGTGGTCAGAGCAGTGGTGGTTATGGAGGGGGAGGAGCGATAGAGGTTATAACCATGGTGGTGGTAGAGGGAGATATCAGCAATATGATGGTGGATCTCATGCCTTTGGAGGCCAAGGTGGTTCTGATGGCAACTAGAGAAACTGAAGAACGGCTGATCCGATCTGCTGCTTATGGAATTGTGTCTTTACAATATTGACAGTTCTAATTATCAATGGTTTTTATTTTGCTCTATACATGCTCATTTTGAACTATGTCACAACTTGTGTCTTATAAAATTTGGTGTATTACTTGGTTGAAGAAATCGAAAAGAAGAAATGCTGAATTTAAATTTATTCTCTATTAAATAAAAGTAAAAAACAAAAAACCCTAAACTCTTAAGTAAAACCTAGCCCTCAAACCTAAAATCTAAACCCTAAACCATAAACCCTAAAAACCCTAAATCATAAACCCTAAACCCTAAACCTTGAACCCTAAAACCCTAAACCATAAACCCTAAAACCTAAAACTAAACTCTAAACCCTAAACCTTAAACCCTAAACTCTAAACCCTAAACCCTAAACCACAAACCCTAAATCCTAGACCCTAAACCCAAAACCCTAAATCCTAAAAAGCTAAAAACATAAACCTAAACAAAATAAAACCTAAAAAGAAAATAAAAAAAAACCTAAAGCAAAATAAAAAAAAATGAAAACATAAACAAAAACCTAAACCTAAACCTTAAAAGAAAATAAAGTAAATAAATAAATGAAAAGCTAAACAAAACTAAAAAGTAAAAAACCTAAACAAAATAAAAACTAAACCTAAAATAAAAATAAAATAACCTTAAAATAAAATAAAATAAAAACTAAATAAAAACTTAAATAAAAAAAACCAAAAAATAAATAATAAATAAAACTGAAACCTTATTTAAAAAAACCTAAACCTAAAATAAACAAATTAAAATAAACTAAACAAAAATAAATAAAACCTAAACCTAAACCTAAAATAAATTAAACCTAAACCCATAACTAAATAAAACAAAATAAATTAAAAATAAAACTAAACGTAAACTAAAAAATAAAACCTAAAAAATAAACCTAAAATAACCTAAAACCTAAACCTAACTAAATAAAATAAAACCAAAACATAGACCAAAAAATAAAAAAATAAAACTTAAACCTAGAAAAAAAACTAAACTTAAAAATTAACTTAAACCTAAACCTAAACCTAAAAAATAAATTAAAATAAAAAACCTATACTAAAATTAAAACATAAAATAAATAATCCAAAAAAATAAAATAAATATCTAAATAAAAATAAAAAAATAAAATAAACTAAAATAAATAAATTTAAACCTACTGATTTACTTAATTTTTTTTTTTAAAACCCTAAACCCTAAACCTACAACCCTAAACCATCAATCCTAAACCCTAAAAAATTGTAAATCGTAAACCCTAACCCTAAACCCTAAACCCTAAACCCTAAACCTAAACCCTAAACGAACCCAAAATTCAAAACCCTAAACCTTAAATTGTAAACCCTAAAACCCTAAACCCTAAACCCTAACTAACACTAAAACTTAAACCTAAACCATAAAAACCACCTTAAACCCTAAAGCCTGAACTCTAAAACCTAAACCCTAAACCCTAAACCCTAAGCTAACCCTAAACATTAAGCCCTAAACCCTAAACCCAAAACTATCACTAAAACCTAAACTAACCCTAAACCCTCAAGCCTAAACACTAAACCCTAAACCACAAACCCTAAACCCTAAAGCCTAAACCCTAAACCACAAAACCCTAAACCCTAAAAATCTAAAATCCTAAAATCTAAAAAAAATAAAACATAAAAAAATAAAAAAATAAAAAGCCTAAACCTAAATAAAATAAAAAAATAAAATAAAATAAAAGCATAAACTAAAACCTAAACCTAAACCTAAACCTAAAAATAAAATAAAATAAAATATAAATAGTAATCTAAATTAAAATAAACTTAAATAAAATAAAAACTAAATGTAAAAGAAAATAAATTAAACTTAAAATTAAACAAAATAAAACTAAATAAAATCATAAACCTAAAAAATAAACCTAAAATATAAAAAAAAAAAAATAAAACCTAAACCTAAAATTAAAACAAACATAAACTAAAATAAACAAAATAAATAAAATATAAACCTTAACTAACATAAACTAAACAAAATAAATAAAACTAAACCTAAACCTAAAATAAACTAAACCTAAACTCTAAACTAAATAAAATAAAATAAACTAAAAATAAACCCAAACTTAAACTAATAATAAAAACCTAAAAATAAACCTAGAATAGAAACCTAAAACCTAACCTAAAGAAATAAAATAAAAACCTAAACCTAAACCTAAAAATAAAAAATAAAACCAAAACCTAAAAAGTAAAATAGAAATAAAACTACAGTAAAAAATAAACATAAACTTAAACCTAAACTTATAAAACAAAATAAATTAAAAAAACCAAAACATAAACCCTAAACCCTAAACCCTAAACTAAAACCTGAACCCTAAACCTAAAACCTAAACCCTAAACATGAAAAATCCAAAACCCTAAACCCTAAAACCTTAAACCCTAAAACCTTAAACCCTAGACCCTAAACCCTAAACCTTAAAAGTTAAACCCTAAACCCTAAACCCCAAGCCCTAAAAAGCTAAAAAACCTAAACCTAAAATAAATAAAACCTGAAAAAAAATAAAGAAAAAACCTAAACCAAAATAAAAAATAAAATAAAATAAAATAAAAACTAAAACTAAAACTTAAACCTAAACCTAAACCTAATCCTAAAAAGGAAATAAAATAGAAAATAAAATAAACTAAAATAAAATAACTAAATACCTAAACTAAACTAAAAAAAATAAAAAACCTAATTTAAATAAAAACTAAACGTAAAAGAAAAATAAAATAACCCTAAAATAAAATAAAATAAAGTTTAAACAAAAACATAAACCTAAAAAAATAAACTTAAAAAATAAACCTAAAAATAAATAAAAAAACCTAAACCCTAAACTAAGAGAAAAAACCTAAGCCTAAAATAAACAAAATAAAATAAACTTAAACATACACTAAAATAAACTTAACTAAAATAAATAAAACCTAAACCTAAACATAAAATAAACTAAAACTAAACCATAAACAAAATAAAATAAAATAAACTAAAAATAAAACTAAGCCTAAACTATAAAATAAAACCGAAAAATAAACCTAAAATAAAAACCTAAAACCTAAACCTAAAAAAATAAAATAAAAAACTAAACATAAACCTAAAATAAGAAATAAAACCTAAGCCTAGAAATAAAATAAAATTAAAACTAAATTAAAAAATAAACATAAACCTAAACCTATACATAAAAACTAAACTAAAATAAAAAACCTAAACTAAAATAAATAAACTTAAAACAAAATATACCAAACTAAATAAAAATTAAAAAAATAAACCTAAATAAAATAAAAAATAAATAAACTAAAATATATAAAAATAAAATAAATAAACTAAATAAACCTAAATCTACCAGTTTACTAAATTTTATAAAACCCTAAAACCTAAACCCTAAATCCTAAACCGTAAACCTACAACCATAAACCCTAAACCCTTAACCCTAAACCCTCAACCCTAAACCCTAAACCCTAAACCCTAAACTAAACCCTAACCCTAACCCTAAACCTTAAACCTTAAACCCTAAACCCTAAACTAATCTGAAACCTAAACCTAAAACCTTAAACCTAAACCCTAAACCCTAAACCCTAAAACCTAAACCCGAAACCCTGAACCCTAAACCCTACTGTAAACCTTAAACCCCAAAAAAAAAATCCTAAACCCTAAAGTCTAAACCCTAAACATTAAACCCTAAACCCTAAACCCTAAACCCTAGATGCTAAACCCTAAACCTTAACCTTATCCCTAAACTCTAAACCTTAAACCCTAAACCCTAAGCCCTAAACTAACCCTAAACCCTAAACCCTAAACCTTAAAAACCTACACCTTAAACCCTAAACCCTAAACTAACCCTAAATACCAAGGTAACCGTAAACCTTAAACCCTAAACCCTAAAAACCCTAAAAATTAAACCAAAAAATAAACCTAAAATAAAAACCTAAAACTTAAACCTAAAGAAATAAAATAAAACATAAACCTAAACCAATAAAATAAAATAAAACATAAACCTAAAAAATAAAATAAAAATAAAACTCAACTAAAAAATAAAGTTAAACCTGAACCTAAACCTAAAAAATAAACTAAGATAAAAAACCTAAACTAAAATAAATAAGCTAATCTAAATAAAAATAAACTAAAATAAATAAAAAATAAACTAAATAAACCTAAACTTAATGATTTACTTAATTTAAAAAAACCCTAAACCCTAAATCCTAAACCCTAAACCCTAAATCCTAAACCCTAAACCCTAAACCCTAAATCCTAAGCCCTAAACCCTAAAAAACCCTAAACCTTAAAACCTAATTCTAAAACCTAAACCCTAAAAGCATTAAAAATAAAACCCTAAACCCTAAACCCTGAACTCTGCACCCTAAACCTTAAACCCTAAACCCTAAACCCTAACCCTAAACCCTAAACTATAAACCCCAAACCCTAAACCTAAAGTAACTAAATAAATTAAGAAATAAACCTAAACCCTAAGATGTGAAGAACATCAATGGTCTAAACATCTATTCGTGACTCGCTTAAACCTAAAAATAAACTAAAATAGAAAACTTAAACTAAAATAAATAAACCTAAAATAAATAATCCAAAAAAATAAAAAAAAATCTAAATAAAAATAAAAAATAAAATAAACTAAAATAAATAAAAAATAAACAAATAAATTTAAACTATAAGTTTATTTTTTTAAAAAAACCCTAAACCCTAAACCTATAACCTACAACCCTAACCATAAATCCTAAACCCTAAAACTATAAATCTTAAACCCAAACCCTAAACCCTAAACTAACCCAAAATCAAAACCCTAAACCCTAAAACCATAAACCCTAAAACCTAAGCTAAACTAACACTAAACCTTAAACCCTAAACCTAAAGCCACCCTAAACAAAGTTTAAACTCTAAAACCTAAACTCTAAACCTTATACCCTAAGCTAACCCTAAACACTAAGCCTTAAACCCTAAACCTAAAATTAATCCTAAAACCTAAGCTAACCCTAAACCCTTAAGCCTAAACACTAAACCCTAAACCATAAACCTTAAAACCTAAACCCTAAACCCTAAACCCTAAACCCTAAAACCTACAAACATAAAATCTAAACTAAATAAAACCTAAAATAAAAATAAATTAAAAACTTAAACTTAAATAAAATAAAATAAATAAAATAAAATAAAACATAAACTAAACCTAAACCTAAACCTAAACCTAAAATAAAATAAAATAATATAAAAACTAAACTAAAATAAATAAAACCTAAACTTGACTAAAAAAATATATTAAACCTAAAAATAAAAAACCTAAATAAAATAAAAACTAAATGTAAAATAAAAATAAATTAAACCTAAAATTAAATAAAATAAAAATTGAATAAAATCCTAAACCTAAAAAATAAACTTAAAAATATTTAAAAAAAATAAAACCTAAACCCAAAATAAAAAAAACCTAAACCTAAAATAAACAAAATAAACAAAAACATAAACCTTAACTAGCATAAACTAAACTAAAATAAATAAAACCTAAACCTAAACCTAAAATAAACTAAACCTAAACTCTAAACTAAATAAAATAACATAAACTAAAATAAATAAAACTTAAACTAATAATAAAAACCTAAACATAAACATAATAAAAAAAAACCAAAAACCTAAACTAAAAAAAAATAAAATAAAACCTAAACCTAAACCTCAAAAAAAAAATAAAACCAAAACCAAAAAAAGTAAAATAAAATAAAACTAAAGTAAAAATAAACAAAACATAAACCTAAACCTCAAAAAATTAATAAATTAAAATCCTAAACATAAACCCTAAACCCTAAACCCTAAACTAAAATAACCTAAACCTAAAACCTAAACCCTAAACCATAAACCTATAAAACCCAAAACCCAAAACCTTAAAACCTTAAACCCTAAACCCTAAACCCTAAATCGTAAACCCTAAACCCTAAAAAACCCTAAACCTTAAACCCTAAACCCTAAACCCTAAACCCTAAACCTAAACCCTAAAACCTAAACTAAACTCAACTCCTAAACCTATCAGAACCTTAAACCCTAAAATAAAATCTAAACCCTAAAGTCTAAACTCCTAAACATTAAACCTAAACTAAACCTAAACTATACTAAACCCTAAACCCTAACCTTATCCCTAAACTCTAAACCTTAAACCCTAAACCCTAAGCCCTAAACTAACCCTAAACCCTAAACCCTAAACCTTAAAAACCTTAAACCTTAAAGACTAAACCCTACACCTTAAACCCTAAACCCTAAACTAACCCTAAATACCAAGGTAACCGTAAACCTTAAACCCTAAACCCTAAAAACCCTAAAAATTAAACCAAAAAATAAACCTAAAATAAAAACCTAAAACATAAACCTAAAGAAATAAAATAAAAACATAAACCTAAACCAATAAAATAAAAATAAAACATAAACCTAAAAAATAAAATAAAAATAAAACTCAACTAAAAAATAAAGTTAAACCTGAACCTAAACCTAAAAAATAAACTAAGATAAAACCTAAACTAAAATAAATAAGTTAATCTAAATAAAATAAACTAAAATAAATAAAATAAACTAAATAAACCTAAACTTATCGAAAATTTAAAACCTAAACCCTAAATCCTAAACCCTAAACCCTAAATCCTAAGCCCTAAACCCTAAACCCTAAATCCTAAGCCCTAAACCATAAAAAACCCTAAACCTTAAACCCTAATTCTATAACCTAAACCCTAAAAGCATTAAAAATAAAACCCTAAACCCTAAACCCTGAACTCTGCACCCTAAACCTTAAACCCTAAACCCTAAACCCTAACCCTAAACCCTAAACTATAAACCCCAAACCCTAAACCTAAAGTAACTAAATAAATTAAGAAATAAACCTAAACCTAAGCATAAGAACATCGAAACATCATATTACCGCTAAACCTAAAAAATAAACTAAAATAAAACTTAAACTAAAATAAATAAACCTAAAATAAATAATCCAAAAAAATTAAAAAAAATCTAAAAAAAAATAAAAAATAAAATAAACTAAAATAGATAAAAAATAAACAAAATAAATTTAAACTCAAGTTTACTTTAAAAAAAAAACCCTAAATATAACCTACAACCTTAACCATAAATCCTAAACCCTAAAAAAACTATAAATCTTAAACCCAAAATCCTAAACCCTAAACTAACCCAAAATCAAAAACCCTAAACCCTAAACCATAAACCCTAAAACCCTAAACCCTAAACTAACACTAAACCTTAAACCCTAAACCTTAAAAGCCACCCAAAACACCTAAACCTAAAACCTAAACTTAAACCTTATAACTAACCCTAAACACTAAGCCTTAAACCCTAAACCTAAAACTAATCCTAAAACCTAAGCTAACCCTAAACCATTAAGCCTAAACACTAAACCCTAAACCATAAACCTTAAAACCTAAACCCTAAACCCTAAACCCTAAACCCTAAAAACCTACAAACATAAAATCTAAACTAAATAAAACCTAAAAATAAAATAAATTAAAAAACTTAAACTTAAATAAAATAAAATAAATAAAATAAAATAAAAACATAAACTAAAACCTAAACCAAAACCTAAACCTAAAAATAAAATAAAAAATAATATAAAAACTAAACTAAAATAAATAAAAACCTAAACTTGACTAAAAAAATATATTAAACCTAAAAATAAAACCTAAATAAAATAAAACTAAATGTAAAATAAAATAAATTAAACCTAAAATTAAATAAAATAAAACTAATAAACCTAAACCCAAAAAAAAATAAACTTAAAAATATATAAAAAAATAAAACCAACCCAAAATAAAAAAACCTAAACCTAAAATAAACAAAATAAACAAAAACATAAACCTAACTAGATAAACTAAACTAAAATAAATAAAACCTAAACCTAAACCTAAACCTAAAATAAACTAAACCTAAACTCTAAACTAAATAAAATAACATAAACTAAAAATAAACCTAAACTTAAACTAATAATAAAACCAAAAAACATAAACCTAGAATAAAACCAAAAAACCTAAACTAAAAAAAATAAAATAAAAACCTAAACCTAAACCTAAAAAAAAAAAAAAAAAAATAAAAACCTAAAAAGTAAAATAAAAATAAAACTAAAGTAAAAAATAAACATAAACATAAACCTAAACCTCAAAAAATTAATAAATTAAAAATCCTAAACATAAACCCTAAACCCTAAACCCTAAACTAAAACCTGAACCCTAAACCTAAAACCTAAACCCTAAACCCTAAACTCAAAAACCCTAAACCCTAAACCTAAAACCTTAAACCCTAAACCCTAAACCCTAAACCCTAAAACTTAAACCCTAAACCCTATACCCTAAATTAACCCTAAACACAAACCTAAATCTAAGCCCTAAAAAATCTAAAGACCTATACCTAAACTAAACAAACTTGAAAATAAAATAAAGAAAAACCTAAACCAAAATAATAAAATAAAAATAAAATAAAATAAAAACTTAAACTAAAACCTAAACCTAAACCTAAACCTAAACCTAAAAGAAATAAAATAAAAAATAAAAACTAAACTAAAAGAAAATAAATTAAAACCTAAACTAAACTATAAAAAACCTAATTTAAATAAAAACTAAACGTAAAAGAAAAATAAAATAAACCTAAAATAAAATAAAATAAAGTTTAAACAAAAAGTTAAACCTAAAAAAATAAACCTAAAAAATAAACCTAAAAGTAAATAAAAAAAACCTAAAGCCTAAACTAAGAGAAAACCTAAGCCTAAAATAAAAAAAAAAAAAAAAAAAAATAAAATAAACCTAAACATACACTAAAATAAACTAAACTAAAATAAATAAACCTAAACCTAAACATAAAATAAATTAAAACTAAACCCTAAACCAAATATAATAAACTAAAAAAAAAAACTAAGCCTAAACTATAAATAAAACTTAAAAGTAAACCTAAAATAAAACCTAAAACCTAAACCTAAAAAAATAAAATAAAAACCTAAACCTAAACCTAAAATAAGAAATAAAACCTAAACCTAAAAAAAATAACATTAAAACTAAATTAAAAAATAAACATAAACTTAAACCTAAACATAAAAACTAAACTAAAATAAAAACCTAAACTAAAATAAATAAACTTAAAAAAATATACCAAACTAAATAAAATAAAAAATGAACAAAATAAAAAATAAAAATAAAATAAATTAAAATAAATAAAATAAAATAAATAAACTAAACAAAAATCTACTTACTAAATTTTAATAAAAAAACCTAAACAAACCTAAACTAAACCTAAATAAATATAACTAAATAAACTAAAACTAAACTAAACCCTAAACCCTAAAGTTTAAACTTAAACCCTAACCTACTAAATATTAAATAAACTAAACCTAAACTAAACCTAAACTAAACTAAACTAAACCCTAACCCTAAACCTAAACTAAATCAAACCCTAAATCATAAACCCTAAAGTTTAAACTCTAAACCTAAATAAACCCTAAACCTAAACTTAGATACTAAACCTAAACCTCTATCCTAAACTTAAACCTAAAAAACTGCCCTAAACTAACCCTAAACCTTAAACCCTAAACCTTAAAGACTAAATCCTACACCTTAAACCCTAAACCCTAAACTAACCCTAAATACCAAGGTAACCATAAACCTTAAACCTTAAACCCTAAAAGCCCTAAAAACCCTATAAAACCTAAAAAAAACCTAAACTAAAACCTAAAACCTAAACTAATGAAATAAAATAAAACATAAACCTAAACTAAAAAATAAAAAATAAAACTTAAACCTAAAAAATAAAATAAAAATAAAAAATAAAGTAAAAAAAGTAACTTAAACCAAACCTAAACCTAAAATTAAACTAAAATAAAAAAACCCTAAACTAAAATAAATAAGCTAATCTAAATAAAAATAAAAATCTCAAATAAAATTAAAATAAGAAAAATAAACTAAAATAAATAAAAAATAAACTAAATAAACCTAAACTTATAAAATTTAAAACCTAAACCCTAAATCCTAAACCCTAAACCTAAATCAAGCCCTAAACCCTAAACCCTAAATCCTAAGCCCTAAACCCTAAAACCCTAAACCTAAACCCTAATTATAACCTAAACCCTAAAAGCATTAAAATAAAACCCTAAACCCTAAACTAACTAACCCTAAACCTTAAACTAAACTAAACCCTAACCCTAAACCCTAAACTATAAACCCCAAACCCTAAACCTAAAGTAAAAAATTAAGAAATAAACCTAAACCCTAAGATAAGAACATCAACTAACATCATCAAAACCAAACCTAAAAAATAAACTAAAATAAAACTTAAACTAAAATAAATAAACCTAAAATAAATAATCCAAAAAAATAAAAAAATCTAAAAAAAATAAAAATAAAATAAACTAAAATAAAAATAAACAAAATAAATTTAAACCTCTAAATAAACCTAAAATAAAATCTAAACCTAAACCCTAAAAAAATAAACTAAACCCTAAACCCTAAAACCCTAAACCTTAAAAACCCTAAACTAAGAAACCTAAAACCTAAACTCTAAACCTTATACCCTAACCCTAAACACTAAGCCTAAACCCTAAACCTAAACTAATCCTAAAACCTAAGCTAACCCTAAAACCATAAGAAACACTAAACCCTAAACCATAAACCTAAAACCTAAACCCTAAACCCTAAACCCTAAACCCTAAAACCTACAAACATAAAATCTAAACTAAATAAAACCTAAAATAAAATAAATTAAAACTTAAACTTAAATAAAATAAAATAAATAAAATAAAATAAAACATAAACTAAAACCTAAACCAAAAAACCTAAACCTAAAAAATAAAATAAAAAAAATAATATAAAACTAAACTAAAATAAATAAAACCTAAACTTGACTAAAAAAAATATATTAAACCTAAAAAATAAAACCTAAATAAAATAAAACTAAATGTAAAATAAAAATAAATTAAACCTAAAATTAAATAAAATAAAACTAATAAAATCCTAAACCTAAAAAAATAAACTTAAAATATATAAAAAAATAAACCTAACCCAAAATAAAAAAAAACCTAAACCTAAAATAAACAAAATAAACAAAACATAAACCTAACTAGCATAAACTAAACTAAAATAAATAAAACCTAAACCTAAACCTAAACCTAAAATAAACTAAACCTAAACTCTAAACTAAATAAAATAATATAAACTAAAAATAAACCTAAACTTAAACTAATAATAAAACCTAAACATAAACCTAATAAAAAACCAAAAAACCTAAACTAAAAAAAAATAAAATAAAACCTAAACCTAAACTAAAAAAAAAAATAAAATAAAACCTAAAGTAAAATAAAAATAAAACTAAAGTAAAAAAATAAACATAAACATAAACCTAAACCTCAAAAAAATTAATAAATTAAAAATCCTAAACATAAACCCTAAACCCTAAACCCTAAACTAAAACCTGAACCCTAAACCTAAAACCTAAACCCTAAACCCTAAACCTGTAAAACCCAAAACCTAAAACCCTAAAACCTTAAACCCTAAACCCTAAAACCTAAACCCTAAACCCTAAACCCTAAAACTTAAACCCTAAACCCTACACCATAAATTAACCCTAAACACTAAACCCTAAATCCTAAGCCCTAAAAAAAAAAAATCTAAAGACCTACCTAAACTAAACAAAACTTGAAAATAAAATAAAGAAAACCTAAACCAAGATAAAATAAAATAAGATAAAATAAAATAAAAACATAAACTAAAACCTAAACTTAAACGTAAACCTAAACCTAAAAAAGAAATAAAATAAAAAATAAAACTAAACTAAAGAAAATAAATTAAAACATAAACTAAACTAAATAAAAAAATAAAAAACCTAATTTAAATAAAAAACTAAAAAAAAAGAAAAATAAAATAAACCTAAAATAAAATAAAATAAAGTTTAAACAAAAAGTTAAACCTAAAAAAATAAACCTAAAAAATAAACCTAAAAGTAAATAAAAAAAACCTAAAGCCTAAACTAAGAGAAAAAACCTAAGCCTAAAATAAAAAAAAAATAAAATAAACCTAAACATACACTAAAATAAACTAAACTAAAATAAATAAAACCTAAACCTAAACATAAAATAAATTAAAACTAAACCCTAAACCAAATATAATAAACTAAAAACTAAGCCTAAACTATAAAATAAAACTTGAAAGTAAACCTAAAATAAAACCTAAACCTAAACCTAAAAAAATAAAATAAAACCTAAACCTAAACCTAAAATAAGAAATAAAACCTAAACCTAAAAAAAAAAATAACATTAAAACTAAATTAAAAAATAAACATAAACTTAAACCTAAACATAAAACTAAACTAAAATAAAAACCTAAACTAAAATAAGTAAACTTAAAAAAATATACCAAACTAAATAAAATAAAAAATGAACAAAAAATAAAAATAAAAATAAAATAAATTAAAATAAATAAAAATAAAATAAATAAACTAAACAAACTAAATCTACCTTTACTAAATTTAATAAAAAAACCTAAACCTAAAACCTACAACCCTAAACCTTAAACCCAACTAAACCTCAACTAAACCCTAAAAATAAACCATAACTAATAAACCTTAAACTAAACCTAAACTAAACCACCTAAGCTAAACTTAACCCTAAAACATTAAACCCTAAACCTAACTCCTAAACCCTAAACTAAACCTAAACCTAAAATTTAAACCAACCCTAAACCTAAACCTAAATCAAACCCTAAATCATAAACCTAAAGTTTAAACCCTAAACTAAACCCTAAATAACCCTAAACCTAAACTAGAACTAAACCTAAACCCTAACCCTATCCTAAACTTAAACCTTAAACCTAAACCCTATGTCTAAACTAACCCTAAACTAAACCCTAAACCTTAAAGACTAATCCTACACTTAAACCCTAAACTAAACCAACCTAAATACTAAGGTAACCATAAACCTTAAACCTTAAACCCTAAAGCCTAAAAATAAACCTAAAAAAACCTAAACTAAAACCTAAACCTAAAACTAATGAAATAAAATAAAACATAAACCTAAACTTAAAAAAATAAAATAAAACTTAAACCTAAAAATAAAATAAAATAAAATAAACTAAAAAAGTAACTTAAACAACCTAAACCTAAAAAAATTAAACTAAAAATAAAAAAACCCTAAACTAAAATAAATAAGCTAATCTAAATAAAAATAAAAAATCTCAAATAAAATTAAAATAAGAAAATAAACTAAAATAAATAAAAAATAAACTAAATAAACCTAAACTTATCGATTTACTTAATTTAAAAAACCCTAAACCCTAAATCCTAAACCCTAAACCTTAAATCCTAAGCCCTAAACCCTAAACCCTAAATCCTAAGCCCTAAACCCTAAAAAACCCTAAACCTTAAACCCTAATTCTATAACCTAAACCCTAAAAGCATTAAAATAAAACCCTAAACCTAAACTAACTCGGACCCTAAACCTTAACCCTAAATCCTAAACCCTAACCCTAAACCCTAAACTATAAACCCCAAAACCTAAACCTAAAGTAACTAAATAAATTAAGAAATAAACCTAAACCCTAAGATGTGAAGAACATCAATTAACATCATAACACCAAACCTAAAAAATAAACTAAAATAAAAACTTAAACTAAAATAAATAAACCTAAAATAAATAATCCAAAAAATAAAAAAAAAATCTAAAAAATAAAAAATAAAATAAACTAAAATAAATAAAAATAAACAAAATAAAACTAAATTTTTTTTAAAACCCTAAACCCTAAACCTATAACCTACAACTTAACCATAAATCCTAAACCCTAAAACTATAAATCTTAAACCCAAAATCCTAAACTAAACTAACCTAAAATCAAAAAACCCTAAACCCTAAACCATAAAACCTAAACTAAACCCTAAACAACACTAAACCTAAACCCTAAACCTACCTAAACACCTAAACTCTAAAACCTAAACTCTAAACCTATAAAGCTAACCCTAAACACTAAGTTTAAACCCTAAACCTAAACTAATCCTAAACCTAAGCTAACCCTAAACCATTAAGCCTAAACACTAAACCCTAAACCATAAACCTTAAAACCTAAACCCTAAACCCTAAACCCTAAACCCTAAAAACCTACAAACATAAAATCTAAACTAAATAAAACCTAAAAATAAAATAAATTAAAAACTTAAACTAAATAAAATAAAATAAATAAAATAAAATAAAACATAAACTAAAACCTAAACCAAAACCTAAACCAAAAAAATAAAATAAAAAATAATATAAAACTAAACTAAAATAAATAAAACCTAAACTTGACTAAAAATATATTAAACCTAAAAAATAAAACCTAAATAAAATAAAACTAAATGTAAAATAAAAATAAATTAAACCTAAAATTAAATAAAATAAAAACTGAATAAAATCCTAAACCTAAAAAATAAACTTAAAAATATATAAAAAAAATAAAACCTGAACCCAAAATAAAAAAAACCTAAACCTAAAATAAACAAAATAAACAAAAACATAAACCTTAACTAGCATAAACTAAACTAAAATAAATAAAACCTAAACCTAAACCTAAACCTAAAATAAACTAAACCTAAACTCTAAACTAAATAAAATAACATAATAAAAAATAAACCTAAACTTAAACTAATAATAAAACCTAAACATAAACCTAGAATAAAACTAAAACCTAAACTAAAAAAATAAAATAAAACCTAAACCTAAACCTAAAAAAAATAAAATAAAACCTAAAAAAGTAAAATAAAATAAAACTAAAGTAAAAAAATAAACATAAACATAAACCTAAACCTCAAAAAAATTAATAAAATAAAAAACCTAAACATAAACCCTAAACCCTAAACCCTAAACTAAAACTCTAACCCTAAACCTAAAACTTAAACCCTAAACCCTAAACATGAAAAACCCTAAACCCTATAACCTTAAACCCTAAACCCTAAACCCTAAACCCTAAAACTTAAACCCTAAACCCTACACCCTAAATTAACCCTAAACACAAAACCTTAAATCCTAAGCCCTAAAAATCTAAAGACCTATACCTAAACTAAACAAAACTTGAAAATAAAATAAAGAAAAAACCTAAACCAAGATAAAATAAAAAATAAAATAAAATAAAAACTTAAACTAAAACCTAAACCTAAACCTAAACCTAAACCTAAAAAGAAATAAAATAAAAAATAAAAACTAAACTAAAAGAAAATAAATTAAAACATAAACTAAACTAAATAAAAATAAAAACCTAATTTAAATAAAAACTAAACGTAAAAGAAAAATAAAATAAACCTAAAATAAAATAAAATAAAGTTTAAACAAAACTTAAACCTAAAAAAATAAACCTAAAAAATAAACCTAAAAATAAATAAAAAAACCTAAACCCTAAACTAAGAGAAAAAACCTAAGCCTAAAATAAAAAAAATAAAATAAACCTAAACATACACTAAAATAAACTAAACTAAAATAAATAAAACCTAAACCTAAACATAAAATAAATTAAAACTAAACCCTAAACCAAATATAATAAACTAAAAAAACTAAGCCTAAACTATAAAATAAAACTTGAAAGTAAACCTAAAATAAAAACCTAAAACCTAAACCTAAAAAAATAAAATAAAAACCTAAACCTAAACCTAAAATAAGAAATAAAACCTAAACCTAAAAAAAATAACATTAAAACTAAATTAAAAAATAAACATAAACTTAAACCTAAACATAAAAACTAAACTAAAATAAAAAACCTAAACTAAAATAAGTAAACTTAAAAAAAATATACCAAACTAAATAAAAATAAAAAATGAACAAAAATAAAAATAAAAAATAAAATAAATTAAAATAAATAAAAATAAAATAAATAAACTAAATAAACCTAAATCTACCAGTTTACTAAATTTTTTAATAAAAAAAACCTTAAACCGTAAACCTACAACCCTAAACCTTAAACCCTTGACCCTAAACCCTCAACCCTAAACCCTAAACCCTAAACCAAACTAAACCTAAACTAACCTAAAACTAAACCTTAAACCTTAAACCCTAAAAACCTAAACCTAAATCAACCTAACCTCCTAATTAAACCCTAAACCCTAAACCTTAAACCCTAAACCTTAAACTCCTAAACTAAACTTAAAACCTAAACCTCAACTCCTAAACCTAAACCTTAAATCAGAACCCTAAATCATAAACCCTAAAGCTAAACTCTGTCTAAACTTAAAGTTAACCCCTAAACCCTAAACCTTAGATACTAAACCCTAAACCCTAACCCTATCCCTAAACTCTAAACCTTAAACCCTAAACCCTATGCCCTAAACTAACCCTAAACCTTAAACCCTAAACCTTAAAGACTAAATCCTACACCTTAAACCTAAACCTAAACTAACCTAAATACTAAGTAACTATAAACCTTAAACCTAAACCCTAAAGTAAAAAATAAAACCTAAAACCTAAACTAAAACCTAAACCTAAACTAATGAAATAAAATAAAACATAAACCTAAACTTAAAAAATAAAAATAAAACTTAAACCTAAAAAATAAAATAAAAATAAAAATAAACTAAAAAAGTAACTTAAACCATAACCTAAACCTAAAAATTAAACTAAAATAAAAAACCCTAAACTAAAATAAATATTAATCTAAATAAAAAATAAAATCTCAAATAAAATTAAAATAATAAAATAAACTAAAATAAATAAAAATAAACTAAATAAACCTAAACCTATCGATTTACTTAATTTAAAACCCTAAACCCTAAATCCTAAACCCTAAACCCTAAATCCTAAGCCCTAAACCCTAAACCCTAAATCCTAAACCCTAAACCCTAAAACCCTAAACCTTAAACCCTAATTCTATAACCTAAACCCTAAAAGCATTAAAAATAAAACCCTAAACCCTAAACCCTGAACTCTGCACCCTAAATATTAAACCCTAAACCCTAAACCCTAACCCTAAACCCTAAACTATAAACCCCAAACCCTAAACCTAAAGTAACTAAATAAATTAAGAAATAAACCTAAACCCTAAGATGTGAAGAACATCAACTAACATCATCAATATTCCATTCGCTAAACCTAAAAAATAAACTAAATAAAAAAAACTTAAAACTAAAATAAATAAACCTAAAATAAATAATCCAAAAAAATAAAAAAAAATCTAAAAAAAAATAAAAAATAAAATAAACTAAAATAAATAAAAAATAAACAAAATAAATTTAAACCTACAAGTTTACTTTTTTTTTTAAAAAAAAACCCTAAACCCTAAACCTATAACCTACAACCCTTAACCATAAATCCTAAACCCTAAAAAACTATAAATCTTAAACCCAAAATCCTAAACCCTAAACTAACCCAAAATCAAAAACCCTAAACCCTAAACCATAAACGCTAAAACCCTAAACCCTAAACTAACACTAAACCTTAAACCCTAAACCTTAAAAGCCACCCTAAACACTGAAGCCTAAACTCTAAAACCTAAACTCTAAACCTTATACCCTAAGCTAACCCTAAACACTAAGCCTTAAACCCTAAACCTAAAACTAATCCTAAAACCTGCTAACCTAAACCATTAAGCCTAAATACTAAACCCTAAACCATAAACCTAAAACCTAAACCCTAAAACCTAAACCCTAAACCCTAAAAACCTACAAACCTAAAATATAAACTAAATAAAATCTAAAAATAAAATAAATTAAAAAACTTAAACTTAAATAAAATAAAATAAATAAAATAAAATAAAAACATAAACTAAAACCTAAACCTAAACCTAAACCTAAAAATAAAATAAAATAAAATATAAAAACTAAACTAAAATAAAATAAACAAAAACTAAAACTTGACTAAAAATATATTAAACCTAAAAATAAAAAACCTAAATAAAATAAAAACTAAATGTAAAATAAAAATAAATTAAACCTAAAATTAAACAAAATAAAAACTGAATAAAATCCTAAACCTAAAAAATAAACTTAAAAATATATAAAAAATAAAACCTAACCCAAAATAAAAAAACCTAAACCTAAAATAAACAAAATAAACAAAAACATAAACCTTAACTAGCATAAACTAAACTAAAATAAATAAAACCTAAACCTAAACCTAAACCTAAAATAAACTAAACCTAAACTCTAAACTAAATAAAATAACATAAACTAAAAATAAACCTAAACTTAAACTAATAATAAAAACCTAAACATAAACCTAGAATAAAAACCAAAAACCTAAACTAAAAAAATAAAATAAAAACCTAAACCTAAACCTCAAAAAAAAAATAAAATAAAAACCTAAAAAGTAAAATAAAAATAAAACTAAAGTAAAAAATAAACATAAACATAAACCTAAACCTCAAAAAATTAATAAATTAAAAATCCTAAACATAAACCCTAAACCCTAAACCCTAAACTAAAACCTGAACCCTAAACCTAAAACCTAAACCCTAAACCCTAAACCTGTAAAACCCAAAACCCAAAACCTTAAAACCTTAAACCCTAAACCCTAAACCCTAAACCCTAAAACTTAAACCCTAAACCCTACACCCTAAATTAACCCTAAACACAAAACCTTAAATCCTAAGCCCTAAAAAATCTAAAGACCTACCTAAACTAAACAAAACTTGAAAATAAAATAAAGAAAAACCTAAACCAAAATAAAATAAAAATAAAATAAAATAAAACTTAAACTAAAACCTAAACCTAAACCTAAACCTAAACCTAAAAGAAATAAAATAAAAATAAAACTAAACTAAAAGAAAATAAATTAAAACATAAACTAAACTAAAAAGAAATAAAAACTTAATTTAAATAAAAACTAAATGTAAAAGAAAAATAAAATAAACCTAAAATAAAATAAAATAAAGTTTAAACAAAAACTTAAACCTAAAAAAATAAACCTAAAAAATAAACCTAAAAATAAATAAAAAAAAACCTAAACCCTAAACTAAGAGAAAACCTAAAATAAAAAAAAATAAAAAATAAAATAAACCTAAACATACACTAAAATAAACTAAACTAAAATAAATAAAACCTAAACCTAAACATAAAATAAATTAAAACTAAACCCTAAACCAAATATAATAAACTAAAAAAAACTAAGCCTAAACTATAAAATAAAACTTAAAAGTAAACCTAAAATAAAAACCTAAAACCTAAACCTAAAAAAAAATAAAATAAAACCTAAACCTAAACCTAAAATAAGAAATAAAACCTAAACCTAAAAAAAATAACATTAAAACTAAATTAAAAATAAACATAAACTTAAACCTAAACATAAAACTAAACTAAAATAAAACCTAAACTAAAATAAATAAACTTAAAAAAAATATACCAAACTAAATAAAAAATAAAAAAATAACAAAATAAAATAAAAAAAATAAAATAAATTAAAATAAATAAAATAAAATAAATAAACTAAATAAATCTACCATTTTACTAAATTTTTTTAATAAAACAAAACCACAAACCTACAACCCTAAACCTTAAACCCTTAACCCTAAACCCTCAACCCTAAACCCTAAACCCTAAACCCTAACTAACCCTAAACCCTAAACCTTAAACACTAAACCTTAAACCCTAAATCATAAACCCTAAACCCTAAACTAACCCTAAAGCCTAAAACTTAAACCCTAACCCTAGCCCTAAACATTAAACCCTAAACCCTAAACCCTAAACCCTAAAAACCCTAAACCCTAAACCTTAAAACCCAAACCCTGAACCCTAAACCCTAAACCTTAAACTGTAAACCCTAAATCATAAACCCTAAAAAGCCTAAACCCTAAAGTCTAAACCCTAAATGTTAACCCCTAAACCCTAAACCTTAGATACTAAACCCTAAACCCTAACCCTATCCCTAAACTCTAAACCTTAAACCCTAAACCCTATGCCCTAAACTAACCCTAAACCTAAACCCTAAACCTTAAAGACTAAACCCTACACCTTAAACCCTAAACCCTAAACTAACCCTAAATACCAAGGTAACCATAAACCTTAAACCTTAAACCCTAAAAGCCCTAAAAAATAAAACCTAAAAAAAAACCTAAACTAAAAACCTAAAACCTAAAACTAATGAAATAAAATAAAAACATAAACCTAAACTTAAAAAATAAAAATAAAACTTAAACCTAAAAAATAAAATAAAATAAAACTAAACTAAAAAAGAACTTAAACCGTAACCTAAACCTAAAAAATAAACTAAAATAAAAAACCTAAACTAAAATAAAATAAGCTAATCTAAATAAAAATAAAAAATCTTAAATAAAATTAAAATAATAAAATAAACTAAAATAAATAAAAAATAAACTAAATAAACCTAAACCTATATATTTACTTAATTTAAAAAAACCCTAAACCCTAAATCCTAAACCCCTAAACCCTAAACCCTAAACCTACAACCCTAAGCCCTAAACCCTAAAAAACCCTATACCCTAAACCCTAATTCTAAACCCTAAACCCTAAAAGCATTAACCATAAATCCCTAAACCCTAGACCCTAAACCTGCACCCTAAACCTTAAACCTTAAACCCTAAACCCTAACCCTAAACCCTAAATTGTAAACCCCAAACCCTAAACCTAAACCTAAAGTAACTAAATAAATTAAAAAATAAACCTAAATTGTAAAACCAAATAAACCTAAATTAAACCTAAACCCTAAGAATTTGAAGAGCCTTGACGGCTGGAACATCACCGTCAACCAGGCTCAGTCTAGATCTGACGGTGGAGGCGAAGGCGGAGGCAGCGATTATCATAGTGGTGGTGGGGGATCTAGAGGTGCTGGCGGATATGGAGGTGGTGGTCATAGTAGTGCTGGTTATAGAGGCAGCAGGAGTGATAGAGGTTACAATAATGGTGGGGGCGGAGGGTGAGATCGAGGGTATGATGGTGGATCTTGCTACTTGAGAGGTCGGGGTGGTTCTGATGGGAACTAGAGAAACAGAAGAATGGCTAATCTGACCTACTGCTTATGGAAATGTGTCTTTACTGTAGAGACAATTCTAATTATCTAGGGTTTTTGATTTTCTCTATGTGTGCTCATTTTGCATCAATGTCGTCAGTTGTGTCTTACAAAACTTAGTGTGTTACTTTGTTGATGAAATTGAAGAAAAGAAATATTGAATTTGAATTTGTTCTTTGTTAAAAAAAACCAAAAACTCTAAACCCTAAACTAAAAGCTGAACCATAGACCTAAAACCTAAACCATCAAAACCCTAAATCCTAAATCCTAAAACCCTAAACCTTAAACCCTAAACCCTAAAACCTAAAACTTAAACCCTAAACCCTAAAACCTAAACCATAAATCCTAAACCTTAAATTGTAAACCATAAATCCTAAATCCACCATAAATTCTAAACCTTAAACCCTAAACCCTAAACCCTAAACCCCAAACTCTAAATTCTAATCCATAAATCCTCAACTAACCCTAAACCGTAAAAACCTAAAAACCTAAAAACCTAAACCTAAACTAAATAAAAACTTAAAATAAAATAAATAAAAAAACTTAAATCAAAATAAAATAAAAAAAATAAATTAAAAATGAAAACCTAAACTAAAATTGTAACGTAAACCTAAAAAGAAAATAAAATAAAAATAAAACTAAACTAAAATAAAAGAAATAAAACCTAAACTAAACTAAATAAATTAAAAACTTAAATAAAATAAAACTAAACCAAAATAAAATAAAATCAAAACTAAATAAAACCTAAACCTAAACCTAAAAATAAAACCTAAAAATAAATAAACATTAAAACCTAAACCCTAAATTAAAAAAAAAACTTAACCTAAATGAAAAATTAAATAAACCTAAACCTAAACTAAAATAAAAAAAACTAAAATAAATAAAACCTAAATTAAAAATTAAAATCTAAAAATAAACCTAAAATTAAAACCTAAATCCTAAACCTAAAAAATAAAATAAAAACCAAAACCTAAACCTAAAAATAAAAAGTAAAACCTGAACTTAAAAAATAAAATAAAACTAAAAGTAAACTAAAAAATAAACCTAAAAAATAAACTAAAATAAAATACTTAAACTTAAATAAATAAATGTAAAATAAATTAATAAAACTATAACAACAACAACAAGAAGCATTATCCCACTAAGTGTGGTCTACATGAATCCTTCACACCATTGTGTCCTACTATATGTCAAATTCTCATTCAATTCAAGTACATTAAGTTCATTTTTATACATCTTAACCATGTCTTTTTTAGGTCTACCTCTAACTTTCTTAACATAAGACAATTCTAATGCATCTACTCTCCTAACCGGATCATTGGACAACCAACACTTTATGTGGCCACTCTATCAAATTTTATCTTCCACTAGAGCTACTCCAACTTTTTCCCGAACATACACATTTCTCTTTTATCTGTAAGAGTAAAGCCACTCATCCCCCTAAGCATCCTCATCTCGCAACACTTAACTTAGTTTCATGCTTCTTTATTGGCCAACATTCTACACCATAAATCATTGTAGGTCTTACCATCATCTTATAAAATTTTCCCTTAATCTTAAGTGATACTTTTTTTATCTTACAATAGGCTAGACACATTCCTACAACATACACATTTCGTATTTTAATGACTTATTCACCTAATGTCACAACACTTCACTATAACTTCTACAACTGAAATTACACTCCAAAAATAAACTAAACTAAATAAGAAAAAATAAACCTACAAAAATAAACTAAATAAACCTAAATGTACCAGTTTACTTAACTAAAATAAATAAAAAGTAAAAATTAAAAAAATTAAAAAAACCCTAACCGTATACCCTAAACCCTAAAGCTAACCCCAAACCTTAAACCCTGAACCATAAACCTACAACCCTAAGCCCTACACCCTAAACCTTAAAACCTTAGAACCTAAATCCTAAAACTTTAAATTCTAAACCCTAAACCCTAAACCCTAAATCCTAAAACCTACAACTCTATACCCTAAATCCCAAACCCAAAACACTAACCCTAAACCCTAAAAATTTAAAAACTGATACCTAAACTAAATAAAACCTAAAAATAAAAGTAAATTAAAAAACCTAATCGTAAATAAAATAAAAAATAAAAAAAAATGAAAACCTAAACTAAAACTTAAACCTAAACCTAAAAAATAAATAAATTAAATATTAAAAATTAAACTAAAATAAAATAAATATAGGCCTAAACTAAACTATAAAAAAATAAAAAACTTAAATATAATAAAAACTAAATCTAAAATAAAAATAAAATAAACATAAAATAAAATAAAATAAAAACTAAATAAAAACCTAAACCTAAAAAATAAACCTAAAAATAAATAAATAAATCAAACCTAAACCCTAAACTAAAAAAACCTAAACCTAAAAAAGAAAATAAAATAAACCTAAACCTAAACTAAAATAAACTAAACCTAAACCTAAAATAAACTAAACCTAAACCTAAACAAATAAAAAATAAAATAAAATAAACAAAAATGAACCTAAACCTAAACTAAAAAATAATACCTAAAATAAACCTAAAATAAAACCTAAAATCAAAACCTAAAAAAATAAAATTAAAACCTAAGCCTAAACCTAAAAATAAAAATAAAACTAAACTAAAAAATAAACATATTCTTAAACCTAAACCTAAAAATTAAACTAAAATAAATACACTTAAAATAAATAAATTAAACTAAATAAAAACAAAAATAAACCTAAATACTAAAAAAAAAAATAAACTAAAATAAATAAAAAAATAATCTAAATAAATTTAAACATACTAGTTTACTTAATTTTAAGAAAAAATAAAAAACTAAAAACAAATAAAAAAACCATAAACCCTAAGCCCTAAACCCTAAACCTACAACCCTAAACCCTAAACCCTAAACCCCAAACCCCAAACCCCAAACCCTAATCCCTAAACCCTAAACCCTAAACCCTAAATCATAGAAAGATAAAAACTAAAACCTAAACTAAATAAGTCCTAAAAATAAAATAAATAAATAAAACCTAAACCAAAATAAAAAAAATAAAATAAAAACATAAAATAAAACTTGAACCTAAAGCTAAACTAGACTAAAAAAATAAAAAACCTAAATAAAATAAAAACTGAACCTAAAATAAAAACAAAATATAGTTAAAATAAAATATATTAAAACAAAATAAAAACCAAAACCTAGAAAATAAACCTAAAAATAAATTCAAAATAAATTCAAAATAAAACATAAACCTAAAATAAAATAAAATAAACCTAAACCTAAACTAAAATAAATCAAACTAAAAAAATAAAACCTAAACCTAAACTTAAAACTAAACCTAAACCTAAACCCAAACTAAATAAAATAAAATAAACCTAAACCTAAACTAAAAAATAAAACCTAAAACCTAAACCTAAAAAAATTTAATAGAAACCTAAACCTAAACCTAAAAATAAAAAAAAACCTAAACCAAAAAAATAAAGTAAAAATAAAACTAAACTAAAAAGTAAACATAAACCTAAACTTAATCCTAAAAAGTGATTTTAAATAAAAAACCTAAACCAAAATAAATAAACTTAAAATAAATGAACTAAAGTAAATAAAAAATAAGAAATTTAAGGAAAAATAAAAATAAAATAAACTATAACAAATAGAAAATAAACTAAATAAACCTAAACCTACCGCTTTACTTTAAAAAAATAAATCTAAATCCTAAACCATTAAACTAACCCAAAAACTAAACCCAAAAAAACCTTAAACCTTAAGCTAACCCTAAACCTTAAACCCTAAAAACCCTAAACCATAAACCCTAAACCATAAACCCTAACACCTTAAACCCTAAACTCAAAACCCAAAAACCCAAACAACAAACCCTAAACCCTAAACCATAAATGCTAAAAAAAACCAAAAACTAAATTAAATAAAACCTAAAAATAAAATAAATAAATAAACCTAAACCAAAATAAAGTAAAAAATCAACTAAAACCTAAACCTAAACCTAAACCTAACCCTAAACTAAAAAAGAAAATAAATAAAAAACAAAACCTAAACTAAAATAAAATAAATAAAAACCTAAGCTAAACAAAAAAATAAAAAAAAAACTAAATAAAATAAAAATTAAACCAAAAATAAAATTTGAATAAACCTAAAATATAATAAAATAAAAACTAAATAAAAACCTAAACCTAACAAAACTTAAAATAAAATAAAAATAGTAAAACTTAAACCAAACTAAAAAAAAAACCTAAAACTAAGATAAAAAAAAATAAACCTAAACATAAACTAAAATAAATAAAACTTGACCAAACCTCAAAAAAAAACCTAGGTCTAAACTTAAACTAAATACAATAAAGTTAACTAGAAATAAACCTAAACCTAAGCTAAAAAATAAAACCTAAAAATAAACCTAAAATAAAAACCTAAAACCTAAACCTAAAAAAATTAAAGAAAAATGTAAACCTAAAAAAATAAAATAAAAACCTAAACCTAAACATAAAAATAAAAAATAAAACTTAAATCTAAAAAATAAAATAAAAATAAAAATAAACTAAAAAAATAAACCTAAACCTAAAAAAACTAAAATAAAAAACCTAAACTAAATTAAATAAACCTAAAATGAATAAACTAAACTAAATAAAATAAAAATTAACCTAAATAAAAAAAATTTAAAATAAATTAAAATAAATAAAAAATAGATAACTAAACTAACTCAACCTAAAACTACTGGTTTACTTAATTAAAAAATAAAGAAATAAAAAATAATTTAATTAATTAAAAAACCCTAACCCTAAACCATAAACCCTAAACCCTAAAACCTAAAACTAACCCTAAACCTAAACCCTAAACCCTACAACCCTAAACCCTAAACCCAAAATCCTAAAACCTACAACCTTAAACCCTAAACCCTAAACCCTAAACCCTAAATAATTATTTTGCTATTTTAAGTATTGGCTATTGGATTTTTGGGTCTTATGCCCAGCATGCTGCTTCTGGGTTATTTTTCTGATTGTTCTTGCTAACCTCACCTCCCCAACCTATATGGAGAGAAACTACAATACCCTTGTTATTATTATTGTCTCTTTGCAGGATTGGAATTCCTTTTTGTTTTTTTCTACCGCTCGATGATGTTGGCTTAGCTGCTGGCCTACTTTTCTTTATCTTGAAGGATTTCAATGATGGCTCTCCTTTGAACCCCTTTCATGTCTATGATGTACCACTATTTTTACTGGATTATCTTTTGGTCAGTGCAATAATTGTTTTACTGTTTTAATTATTTTGGATTTTTTGGGTCTTATGTCCAGAGATGCTTCGGGTTATTTTTTGATTATTTTTGTGCTTATGACGGGCATTTTATCACGATGTCGTGGTCTAATTAATGCTACTATTTTTCCATCTTGGTTTAGTTAGACTTGTGATCATGTGATTATGCTATTACCTACTTGGTTATTAACTTATGCACTGTCTACTCTGAATGAGTGGTTTTATGGCCAGCTAGCTATTATTTGCTATCTTGGTTGTTGGCTAAACTGGATTATCAGGTTTTATGCCTAAAAAAGCTACATATTCTCGATTGTCTTTATTTGGTATTGTTTACGGTGGGTGTAGCTTATTACCTGTGGCTTCTGGTCCACCTAATCTGCTGCTGCATTCCCATCTTGGTTCTGTTAGACTTCTGCATTTCCTATTGTATTTTGGGTTTGGGTTATGTTGTCTCACTTTACATTTACTATTTGTTAACTTCTGCAATGATTATTAACAAGGGGGTTGTTAACATTTGCATTGCTTATTCTGAATGGGTACCTTTTCTGGGAAATATTCCTGAGCTATACTCCTGGCATGTAAGTTTTATATATGTCCCATATGTTTGGGATGGTATTATTTACATGCTAATTGATTTGCTTAGTAGGATTTTAGCGCCTTTTCAATCGGTTGTAAATTATTTCTATGCTTTGCTGGTCTTTTCTCGCTATTTTCTTGTGGTGGGTTTTCATGTCGGTTTAATTATACTCTTGGCTCGTATTAAAAGGTGGATCTGGAAAAGATGGTTCATTTTTGTATGTGTAGGGATTCTCATACTATGGTGACTATATTGATGATATTTATCCTACATGGGATCCCCTCTCCCATTCTGCTCTTTGTTGTTTCCTTTTCTTTTGTGTGTATAGCTTTGTTTAGGTTTGTAGGTACTCAGGCTCATAAGACTTTCAATAAATGGCTGCTATCTTCCGACAGGTTTGTAGGCTATGATGGCTGTGATGATTTCACTCCTTTTTAGTTTGGTAGTAGCTCTTGTGATGTAACCCTTTCAAAGTTTGGATGCTCATTTGCCGCCTAATTTGGTGTGACTGAGCCTGAGCCTTCTCTCACACACTTCTCTATAATTTTTCTCAATTTATGCTGCTTTAATTTTTCACTTTGTCTGTATTGCTTTAATTGTTCTAATTTTTATCTTTTTACATATTTGCAGATGCATTTCTCTTTTTCTCTTGCAAGTTTGCTCCCTAGTGCCATGCATTCTCTCATCCTGAAGAGCTTTGGCCCAGATCTATCCATTGGCTGATCTTTGTTAATTATTTTATACCTTTTGCTTTCCTTTTTTCTATTTTTGGTTGTACTTAGATAGGGGATTTATTCTCTAGGCTGATTGTAGCTCTTTGAGCAGTAGTTTTTGAGTTTATCCCCTGATAAGGACCTTGTAACCCTCTTTTTATGGCAATAAAATTCCCCCTATATGGGGTTTCCCAAAATAAAAAATAAAAAAAATAAAAAATTAAAAAAAACCCTAAAAACCCTAAACCTTAAACCCCACTCCATAAACCCTAAAAACCGAAGAACCTAAACTTAAACTAAATAAAACCTAAAAATAACAGAAATAAATAAAAACCTAATCCTAAATAAAATAAAATAAATTAATTAAAAACCTAAACTAAAACCTAAATTAAATCTAAACCTAAACCTAAAAATAAAATAAAATAAAAAATAAAAACTAAATTAAAATAAAGTAAATCAAAACCTAAACAAAACTAAAAAAAATTAAATAAACCTAATAATAAAAAGCTAAATATAATAAAACCCAAACGTAAAGTAAAAATAACATAAACCTAGGATAAAATAAATTAAAAACTAAATAAAAACATGAACCTAAAAATAAACTAAAAAGAAAACCTAAAAATAAATAAAAAATAAAACCTAAACCCTAAACAAAAAAAATTTAAACCTAAAATAAAATAAAATAAACAAAATAAAATAAATCTAAACCTAACTAAATTAAACTAAACAAAAAATAAAGAAAACCATAACCTAGACCTAAAAATAAACTAAACACTAAACTAAATAAAATAAAATAAAATAAAAAACCTAAACCTAAACAAAAAAAAATAAACTTAAAATATACCTAAAATAAAACCTAAACCTAAAAAAATAAAATAAAACCTAAACCTAAACCTAAAAAAAATATAAAACCTCAACCTAAAAAATAAAATAAAGTAAAAACTAAAATAACAATAAATAAAAACATAAACCTAAACTTAAAAAATAAACTAAAATAAAAAAAAAACATAAACTCAATAAACTAAACTAAATTAAAATAAAAAATAAACCTAAATAAAAATAAAAAATAAAAAAACTATAATAAATAAAAAATAAACTAAATAAACTAAGTAAACCTAAACCTACCAGTTTACTTAATTAAAAAAAGAAACCTAAACCATAAACTCTAAACCATAAACCCTAAACCTTAAACCCTAAACCCTAACTCTGAACTTACAACCCTAAACCTACAACTCTAAACCCTAAACCCTAAACCCTAAACCCTAAACCCTAACTAACTAAACTTAAACCCTAACACTAACCTTAACCTTAAACCCTAACTCCTAACCCCTAAATCCTAAACCCTAAACCTAAAACCCAAACTTAAACCTAAACCAACCCTAAACCCTAAAACCCTAAGCCTAAAGAAACACTAAACCCTAAACCCCAACTAAACCTAAAGACCCTAAACCCTACCTTAAACCCTAAACCCCATACACTAGCCAAACCCTAAAGCTAATCCCAAACTTAAAATAAACTAAAATAAATAAACCAAAACCTAAACCTAAAATAAACTAAACCTGGACTAAACTAAATAAAAATAAAATAAATTAAAAAAATAATGTTAAACCAAACTAAAAAAATAAAACCTAAAAAATAAACCTAAATTAAAACCTAAAACCTAAACCTAAAAAATAAAACCTAAACCTAATCCTAAAAAAATAAACTAAAATAACAAACCTAAATTAAAATAAATAAACCTAAAATAAATAAACTAAACTAAATAAAAATAAAAAATAAACCTAAATAAAATTAAAAAATAAGGTAAGCTAAAATAACTAAAAAAAATAAACTAAATATACTAAATAAACCTAAACCTGCCCGTTTACTTAATTTTAAAAAATAAAATAAACCTAAAATAAAATAAAATAATAACTATATAAACCTAAACCTAAAAAAATTAAACTTAAAAAAAAAAAAAAACCTAAATCCTAACTTAAAAACATAAACATAAACCCTAAACTAAAATAAATAAAACCTAAACCAAAACCTAAAATAAACAAAACTTAAACCCTAAACAATAAAATAAAATAAATAAAAATAAACTTAAACCTAAACTAAAACCTAAAAATAAACTTATAATAAAAACCTAAAACCTAAACCTAAAAAAAAACCTAAACCTAAACCTAAAAATAAAAAACAAAATCTAAACATAAATCTAAAGCTAACAAATAAATTAAAATAAATAAACTTAAAATAAATAAATTGAACTAAATAAAAATAAAAAATAAACCTAAATAAAAAAATAAAATAAAAATAAGCTAAAGTAAATGATAAATAAGGTAAATAAACTAAATAAACATAAACCTACCAGTTTTCTTAATTTAAAAAAAACCTTAAACTCTAAACCCTAAATCATAAACCCTAACACTAATCCTAAACCTTAAAACCTAAACCTACAACCCTAAACACTAAACCCTAAACCCTAAACCTTAAACCTAAACTCTAAACACTAAACCCTAAACCTAACCCTAAACCTAAACCTAAAACCCTAAACCCAACCCTAAACCCTAAAACCTAATAACCCAAACCTAAACTAAATAAACCTAAAAAATAAATAAATAAATAAACCTAAACTTAATAAAATAAAATAAAATGAAAACCTAAATTAAAACCTAAACCTAAACAAAAAATAAATAAAATAAATTGAAATAAAATAAATAAAACTTAAACTAAACTAAAATATAAATTAGACCTAAGAATAAAAAACCTAAATAAAATATAAAGTAAATGTAACATAAAAATAAAATAAACCTAAAATAAACCTAAAAAAACTAAAATAAAATAAAATATAAACTAAATAAACACCTAAACCTAAAAAATAAACCTAAAAATAAAGCTTATAAATCAATAAGAAATAAAACTTAATCCCTAAACTAAAAAAAACTAAACCTAAAATAAAAAAAATAAACCTTAACCTAAAATAAAATAAACTCAACTAAAATAAATAAAACCTAAACCTAAACCAAAAATAAAAAATAAAACCTAAACCTAAACCTAAACTAAGTAAAAAAAATACTAAAATTAAAACTAAACCTAAATAGAAAAATAAAACCTAAAATTAAACTTAAAATAAAAAACCTAAAACCTAAGCCTAAAAAAATAAAATAAAAACCTAAACCTAAACATAAAAATAAAAAATAAAACCAAAATCTAAAAAATAAAATAAAAATAAAACTCAACTGAAAAATAAACCTAAACCTAAACATAAACCTGAAAAATAAACTTAAGTAAAAAATCTAAACTAAAATAAAGAAACTTAAAAGAAAAAAACTAAACTAAATAAAAATATAAATATAAACCTAAACTAAACTAAATAAATAAATTAACTTAATAAACTAAATAAACCTAAACATATTGGTTTTGTTAATTTAAAAAAATGCAAAAACCTAAGCTTACCATAAACTGCAACCTTAAACCCTAAACCCTAAACCCTAAACACAAAGCCCTAAACCCTAAACCCCAATACCTAAACCCCAAAAGCCTAAACACTAAACCATAAACCTTAAACCCTAAAACTAACCCCAAACCCCCTAAAACCCTAAACCTGAAACCCTAAACCCTAAACCTAAACCCTAATCCCTAAAAACCTAGAAACCTAAACCTAAACTAAATAAAACCTAAAAATAAATTAAATAAAAAAACCTATACCATAATAAAATAAAAACATTAACTATAACCTAAACCTAAACCTAAAAAGAAAATAAAATAAAAAGTAAAAACTAAACTAAAATAAAATAGATAAAAAACTAAACTAAACTAAAAAATAAAACCTAAATAAAAGAAAATCTAAACATAAAATAAAAAATAAAATAAAAACTTAAAGCTAAGCAATAAACCTAAAAATAAAACCAAAAAATAAATTAAAAATAAAACCTAAACCCTAAACTAAAAGAAACTTAAACCTAAAATAAAAATAAAATAAACAAAAACATAAACTAAGATAAACTAAACTAACATAAATAAAACCTAAACATAAACCTAAAATAAACTAAACCTAAACCTAAACCTAAACTAAATAAAATAAAATAAACTAAAAAAAACTAAACTTAAACTAAAAAAATAAAACATTAAAATAAACCTAAAATAAAAACTTGAAACCTAAACCTAAAAAAATAAAATAAAAATCTAAACCTAAACCTAAAATAATTCTAGTGTTTAGGGTTTAAGATTTATGCTTTAGGATTTAGGGTTTAGGATTTAGGGTTTAAGGCTTTGGATTTAGGATTTATGGTTTAAGATTTATTATTATTTTTAAATTAAGTAAATCTATTGGTTTAGGTTTATTTAGTTTATTTTTTATTTATTTTAGTTTATTTTATTTTTCTTTTTATTTAAGTTTAGTTTTATTATTTAATTTAGTTTATTTATTTTAGGTATATTTACATTAGTTTAGGTTTTTTTATTTTGGTTTATTTTTTAGGTTAAGGTTTAAGTTTAAGTTTATTTTTTAATTTAGTTTCATTTTTATTTTATTTTTTATGTTTAGGTTTTATTTTTTTATTTTAGGTTTAGGTTTTAGTTTATTTTTTAGGTTTTAGTTTAGTTTATTTAATAGTTTATTTTTTTTATTTTTTATGTTTAAGTTTACATTTATTTCTTTATTTATGTTTAATTACATTAGTTTCATTTTTACTTTATTTTTATTTGGTTTTTGGTTTTATTTTAGATTTATTTTGGAATTTTTAGTTTAGGTTTAGGTTTATTTTAGTTTATTTTAATTTATTTAGGGTTTAGGTTTATTTTTTAGGTTTAGGTTTAGGTTTATTTTTATTTTTTTTTGTTTATTTTAGTTTATGTTTAGGTTTATTTTATTTTTATTTTTAGTTTTTTTTTAGTTTAGGGTTTAGGTTTTATTATTATTTATTTATTGGTTTTATTTTATTTTATTTTAGGTTTAAATTTTTATTTTATTTTAATTTAGGTGTATTTTATTTTTATTTTAGGCATAGTTTTTTTTATTTAGGTTTTTAAAATTTTCATTTAGTTTAGTTTCTATTTTTTATTTTATTTTCTTTTTTATGTTTATGTTTAGGTTTAGGTTTTAGTTTAAGTTTTTTTTATTTTAATATTTTATTTTATTCTAGTTTATATTTTTTTATTTATTTTATTTTTAGGTTTTATTTAGTTTAGGTTTAGCTTTTTAGCTTTTTAGGGTTTAGAGTTTATGGTTTTGGGTTAGTTGAGGGCTTAGGGTTTAGGGTTTAGGGTTTAGGGTTTGGGATTTAGTGCTTAGGGTTTAGGGTTTAGGGTTTATAGTTTAGGTTTTAGGATTTAGGGTTTTTGGTTTTGGGTTTAAGGTTTAGTGTTTAGTGTTTACGATTTAGGGTTTAGGGATTAGGGTTTTTAGGGTTTGGGGTTTGGGGTTTAGGGTTTAGGTTTTAGGTCTAGTGTTCAAGTTTTAGTTTAGAGTTTAGGTTTTGGTTTTTTTTTTTAACGAGAATAAATTCAGATTCAACATTTCTTCTTTCAATTTCATCAACCAAGTAACACTCTAAGTTTTTTAGGACACAAGCATTGATAGATAAAAAATAATCATGCATAGAGAAAAACTAAAGACACAGATCCATAAGCAGGAAATTGGATTGGCCATTCTTCAATTTCTCCAGTTCCCATTAGAACCACCCCTCTCGAGTAGTGGGATCCACCATCATATCCTCGATATCTCCCTACACCACCAGATGGTTGTAACCTCTCGCTCCTCCACCTCCATAATCACCATTACTCGACCAAGACCTCCATATCCCCAACATCACTAGGATAACCGCTGCTTCGCCTTTCGCCCACTACCGGATCTAGATTGAGCCCGGTTGGTGATATCTTGTTAAGGTTTTGTCAATTCTTAGTGTTTAGATTTAGGTTTAGGTATATTTTTATTTATATTTAGTTTATTTATTTTAGGTTAATTTATTTTAGTTTAAGTTTTTTATTTTCCTTTTTACTTTGTTTAGGTTTATTTTTTAGTTGAGTTTTATTTTACTTTGTTTTTTAATTTTAGGTTTTATTTTTATATTTTTAGGTTTATGTTTACATTTTATTTTATTTTATTTGGTTTAAGTTTTAGGTTTTATTTTAGCTTTATTTTAAAGTTTTATTTTTTTAGTTTAGGTTTAGGTTTATTTTTAATTTGTTTTTATCTTATTATATTATTTTTATTTAGGTTTAGGTTTATTTATTTATTTTAAGTTTTCCAAGACACTTTATAACATAGATAAAAAATGAGAACCATAGAGAAAATAAAAAACCCTAGATATGTAGAAAAATATCCACTGTAAAGATACAATTCCATAACCAGATTGGATCGGCCATTCTTCAATTTCTGCAGTTCTCATCAGAACCACCCTCGCCTCTCAAGTAGCGGGATCTTCCATCATATCCCTGATCTCTCTCTCTCTGCCACCACCACGGTGTAACCTCTATCGCTCCTCCCACCTCCTTAACCACCACTACTCTGACCACCCCATCCATATCCACCAGCACCTTCAGATCCCCCACCACCACTACGATAACCATCGCCTCCACCTTCGCCTCCACCTCCAAATCTAACCTAAGCTTAGTTGACAGTGATGTTTCTATAATCAAAGTTTTGTCCATTCTTAGGGTTTAAGGTTAGTTTAGTGTTTAGGGTTTAGGGTTGTAGGTTTTAGGGCTTAGGGTTTAAGGTTTAGGATTTAGGGTTTTGAGTTTTATGGTTTAGGACTTTAGGGTTTAGGGATTAGGGTTTAAGGTTTAGGGGTTTAGGGTTGGGAGGGTTTAGGGTTTAGTTTATGGTTTAGGGTTGGATTTTGTGGGTTTAGGGTTTAGGGTTTAGGGTTTAGGGTTTAGGGTTTAAGGTTGTAGGTTTAGGGTTGTAGGTTTAGGGAATGGGGTTTAGGGTTAGTTTTAGGGTTTAGGGTTTAGTGCTTAGGGGTTTTTTTTAAAAAAAAATTAAGTAAACTAATAGGTTTAGGATTATTTAGTTTATTTTTTCTTTATTTTTGTTTATTTTATTTCAATTTTATTTAGTTTTATTTTTTATTTTTATTTTGTTTAGTTTATTTATTTTAGGTTTGTTAATTTTAGTTTATATTTTTAATTTTAGTTTTTATATTTTAGGTTTATTTTTTAGTTGAGTTTTATTTTTATTTTATTTTTTAGGTTTTAGTTTTATTTATTTTAGGTTTTAATTTAGGTTTTGATTTATTTTCTTAATGTTTATGTTTATGTTGTTATTTTAGGTTTATTTTTAAGTTTTATTTTTTAGTTTTGGTTTAGATTTTTTTTTAGTTTATTTTATTTTATTTAGTTTATGTTTAGGTTTAGTTTATTTTAGGTTTAGGTTTAGGTTTTATTTGTTTAAATTTAGTTTATTTTAGTTTAGGTTAGGTTTAGGTTTATTTTATTATGTTTTATTTATTTTTAGTTTAGGTTTTTTTCTTGGTTTAGGGTTTAAGTTTTATTTGATATTTATTTTTAGGTTTTATTTTTAAATTTATTTTTTAGGTTTAGGTTTTTATTTAGTTTTAATTTTATTTTATTTTAGGTTTATTTCATTTTTATGTTAGGTTTTGTTTTTATTTTATTTAGGTTTTTTAGTTTAGTTTTAGTTTTTATTTATTTTATTTTACTTTAGTTTTAATTTTTAATATTATTTTCATTTTCTGTTTAGCTTTTGGTTTTGATTTAGGTTTTGGATTAAGTTTTTTTTGTTTAGGTTTTTTTATTTATTTTATTTTTCAGTTTTATTTAATTTAGGTTTAGGTTTTTAGCTTTTTAGGGTTTAGGGTTTAGGGCTTAGGGTTAGTTTAGGATTTATGGTTTAGGGTTTGGGGTTTATGTTTTAGGGTTTAGGGTTTAGGGTTTAGGTTTTATGTTTATGGTTTAAGTTTAGTTTAGGGTTTAAGATTTTTTTTTAATAGAGAACAAATTCAGATTAAGCATTTCTTCTTTTTGATTTCATCAACCAAGTAGCACCCCAAGTTTTCTAAGACATAAGCGATGCAATAGATTAAAAATGAGCCTCCATAGAGCAAATCAAAATCCCTAGATAAGTAGAACTGTCTCTACTATAAAGATAGTTCCATAAGCATCAGATCAGATCAGCTATTCTTTAGTTTCTCTAGTTCCCATCAGGAGTGATCCCCATCATATCTCTGATCTTTCCCTCCGCCACCACTATGATTGAAACCGTCACTCCCGCCTCCTTATCCACCACTACCCACCACCACCATGATATCCACTAGCACCTCTAGATCCCCACCACCACTACGAATTACACCTCTACCTTCACCTCCACCGCCAAATCTAGAATAAGCTAGTTGTGGTGATGTTCCTTCCGTCAAGGATCTGACCATTATTAGGATTTAGGGTTAGTTTAGGGTTGGGGTTTAAGGTTAGTTTAGGGTTTAGGGCTTAGGGTTTGAGGTTTAAGGTTTCAGGTTGTAAGTATTAGTCTTTAGTGTTTAGGGTTTAGGGTTTAGGTTTTACGGTTTTAGGGTTTAGGGTTTAGGGTTCAAGGTTTAAGGTTTTATGGTTTAGAGGTTAGGGTTTAAGGTTGTAGGTTTAAGGTTGTAGTCTTAGGGTTTAGGATTAGTTTTAGGGTTTAGGGTTTATTTTTTATGTATCTAGGTTTATTTTATTTTTTATTTATATTTAGGTTTTTTTAATTTAGTTAGTTTATTTTTTTTAGTTTAAGTTTTTATTTTAGTTTATTTTTTAGGTTTAGGTATATTTTTTAGTTGAGTTTTATTTTATTTTATTTTTTAGGTTTAGGTTTTAGTTTTTATTCTTAGGTTTAGATTTAGGTTTTTATTTCACTATTTTAATTTTAGGTTTTTGGTTTTTATTTTTGGTTTCTTTTTAGTTTTTATTTTTTAATTTATGTTTTGGTTTATTTTTAGTTTATTTTATTTTATTTAGTTTAGGTTTAGGTTTAGGTATTTTTTAGTTTAGGGTTTAAGTTTTATTTATTTATTTATTTTTAGGTTTTATTTTTAGGGTTATTTTTTAGGTTTAATTTTTTATTTAGTTTTATTTTATTTTAGAATTATTTTATTTTATTTTACATTTAGTTTTTTTTATTTAGATTTTATTATATTGTTTATTTTATTATTTAGTTTAGTTTAGGTTTTATTTATTTTATTTTAGTTTATTTTTATTTATTTTATTTTATTTTGGTTTGGGCAAAAGGTTTTAATTTGGGTTTATTTTATTCTTTCTATTTTATTTAGGTTTCAGTTTTTTTATTTATTAAATTAGGTTTTATTTAGTTTAAGTTCAGGCTTTTGGTTTTTAGTATTTAAGGTTTAGGGTTTAGGAGAGAGGTTAGGATTTAAGGTAGGTGGGTGTTTAGACTTTAGGGTTTAGGGAGTGAGAGATTATGAATTTAGGGAGGCTTTAGGCTTGTGGTTTTAGAGTTTTCAAAGATCAGGGTTTACTATTTTGGGTAGTTTAGGGTACGTTTTAAGGTGGTAATGTTTAGGGTCAGGGTTTAGGATCTTTATGGTTTAGGTGGGAGTTGTGGGAGGGTGGGGTCTAGTGAGGTTAGGGAGAGGTTTGTGGTTTAGATTTAGGATTTAGGGTTTAGTGATTAGGGTTTATGGTTTTTTTAAAATTAAGTAAACTTGTAGGTTTAAGTTTTTCTAGTTTATTTTTTATTTATTTTAGTTTATTTTTTTTATTTTTATTTAGGTCTATTTCTTATTTTTATTTAGTTTAATTTAGTTATTTTACATTTATTTATTTTAGTTTAGGTTTTTTATCTGAGTTTACTTTTTAGGTTTATGTTTATGCATATTTATTATTTTATTTTATTTTTATTTTATTTTTTAGGTTTAGATTTTATTTTTTATTTTTAGGTTTAGGTTTATGTTTTTGTATCAGTTTTTTAGTTTTAGGTTTTAGGTTTTCATTTTAGTTTTTATCTTTTAGTTTACGTTTAAGGTTTAATGTTTAGGGTTTTAAGGTTTAAAGTTGTAGGTTGTTGTAGGTTTGGGGTTTAGGGTTTACGATTTAGGGTTAGTTTTAGGGTTTAGGGTTTAGGGTTAGATTTTGTTATTTATATATTTTTATTTATTTAATTAAGTAAACTCATAGGTTTAAGTTTATTTAGTTTATCTTTTTATGTTAATTATTTTTCTTATTTTTTATTCTTATTTATCTTTATTTTTATTTTTATATAGTTTAGTTTAATTATTTTAGTTTAGGTTTTTTATTTTAGTTTATTTTTTAGGTTTAGGTTTAGGTTTAGGTTTAGATTTAATTTTTAGTTTATTTTTATTTTATTTTTTTATAGGTTTAGATTTTATTTTTTATTTTTAGGTTTTACATTTTCTAAGGTTTTATTTTTTTATTTAGGTTTAGGTTTATTTTTAGTTTATTTTATTTTTTTTAGGATTTAGGTTTAGGTTTAGGTTTAGTTTATTTCAGGTTTAGGTTTAGGTTTTATTCTTTTTAGTTTAGTTTATTTTAATTTACATTTACATTTATTTTATTTTTATTTTAGGTTTAGTTTTTTTGTTTAGTGATTAGTTTTTATTTTTTTTTATCTATTTTTAGGTTTAGTTTTTTTTTTACTTTTTATTTTATTTTTATTTTAGGTTTAGTTTTTATTGTATTTAGGTTTTTTATTGTTAGGTTTATTTTATTTTTTAGTTTAGTTTAGGTTTTTCTTTATTTTAATTTAGTTTATTTTTAGTTTATATTTTATTTTATTTTTATGTTTAGGTTTAAGTTTTAGTTTTATTTTATTTTTATATTTAGGTTTAGGGTTTTATTTATTTATTTTAGGTTTTATTTAGAGGTCTGAGGTTTGGAGGAGGGTCAGGGTTTTAGGGTTTAGGGTTTGGGATTTGGGTGGTGGTCAGGGTTTAGGATTTAGGGTTTAGTTTAGGGTTTAGGGTTTAGGGAAAGCCCAGGTTTTGGATTTGGGTTTAGAGAGTGGATTTGTTAGTTATAGTAGAATTTTGGGATTATTTAGGGTTTAGGGAGGGGCAAGTTTAGGGTTAGGGTTTAGTTTTAGGGTTTAGGGTTTAGGGTTTAGGTTTTAGGATTTAGGGTTTAGGATTTTAAAAAAAGTAATCTCATAGTTTGGGTTTATTTAGTTTATTTATTATTTAATTTGGGTTTATTTATTTATTTTTAATTTTTATTTTAGTTTATTTATTAAGTTTACAATTAGGTTTCAATTTATGTTTATTTTTTAGTTTAGTTTTATTTTTAATTTATTTTTAGGTTTAGGACTTATTTTTTACTTTTAGATTTAGGTTTAGGTTTTTATTTTATTTTTTTAGGTTTAAGTGAGGTGTATTAAGGATGAAAATAATAAAATGCTTTTTTTAGAAAAGGATATTGAAAATAGGTGGATAAGGTATTTTAATAAACTTTTCAATGAATGATCTGAAAGTACGATTGATTTTAGTAACCTTAATACCTAAACTAAAATTTTTTTTATCAGATTAGTAATGAAGTTAATGAAGCTTTAAAGAAAATGAAATGTCAAAAGTAGTAGGACCGGATAATATTCTAATAAAAGTGTGGAAATGTTTAGGATATCAAGTAATTTCTTGGCTTACAAATCTATTTAATGTCATTTTAAAGACTAAAAAGATGCCAGATGAGTGGAGAAAGAGTTTGTTGGTTCCTATATTTAAGAATAAAGGTGATGTACAAGAGTGCAATTATAGAGGAATTAAGTTAATGTGCCATACATTAAAATTATGGGAGAGTGTAATTGAGGATAGGTTACGTGGTAAGTTTCTCACAATCAATTTGGTTTCATGCCGGTAGATCTACTATGGATGTTATACATTTGTTAAGGGGTTTGTTGGAGAAGCATAGAAAGTAAGGAGGTTCTACATATGATATTTATTGATTTAGAGAAAGCTTATGATAAAGTTTCAAGAGATGTTCTTTGGAGAGTTCTAGAATAGAAAGGATTTAATATTGGTTATATTCAAGTCATTAAGGATATGTATACTAGAGACTTCCAAACACAAGGAGGATTGACAAAATATTTTCCTATTTCATTTGGATTGAAATATTATTTTTCTTATCTTTTTACTTAAGTTATGGATGTTCTTACTAGGCATTTACAAGAAGATGTACCTTGGTGTATGCTTTTGTCGATGACATTCTTCTTATTGATAAGATTGGAGAGGGAGTCCAACAGAAACTTGAATTATGGAGGTCAACTCTAGAGTCTAAAGGTTTTGTGTTTAAGTAGATCTAAAATTGAATATATGGAGTGTAATTTTAGTTGTAGAAGTTCTAGTGGTAGTTTTATCACATTAGGTGATCAAGTCATTAATAAGAGTGAGCGTTTTAGATATTTAGGCTCTATTGTCCAAAATGATGGTGAAATAGATGGAGATGTTATTAGTAGAATTCAAGTTGGATGGTTGAAGTGGAGGAATGCATCCGGCTTATGTGACGAAATGTTCCACTTAAACTTAAGGGAAAATTTTATAAGATGGTGGTAAGACTACAATGACTTATGGTGCAGAATGTTGGCCAATAAAAGAGAAGCATAAGAATAAGTTAAGTGTTACAGAGATGAGGATGCTTAGGTGGGTGAGTGGCTTTACTCTTAGAGATAGAATGCAAAATGAGTATATTGAATAAGTTGAGTAGCTCTAGTGGTAGATAAGATTAGGAGAGTCACCTTAGATGGTTTGGCCACATAAAGCGTCATGACCGATTAGGAGAGTAGATGCATTAGATTTTCCTTATGTTAAGAAAGGTAGAGGTAGACCTAAAAGACTTGGTTAAGATGTATAAAAAATGATCTTAGTATACTTGATTTAAATGAGAATTTGACACAAAATAGGACACAATGGAGATGAAGGTTTCATGTAGCCGACCCGACCTAGTGGGATTAAGGCTTGTTATTGTTCTTGTTGTTGTTGTTGTTGTTGTAAGTTTTTGGTTTTTTTTAGGTTTAATTTTTTAGTTTAGGTTTAGGTTTATTTTTAGTTCATTTTATTTTATATAGTTTACAGTTTAGGTTTAGGTTTAGGTTTTATTTATTTTAGTTTATGTTTAGGTTTATTTTATTTTGTTTATTTTAGGTTTAGTTTTTTTTAAGGTTTAGGATTTATTTTTTATTTATTTAGGTTTATTTTTGTGATCGTTTTTTATTAAGTTTTATTTTATTTTATTTTTATTTTATGTTTAGCTTTTATTTTATTTTATTTTTTTATTTTTGGGTTTATTTTATTTTATAGTTTAGTTTAGGTTTTTATTTATTTTATTTTAGTTTAGTTTTAATATTTTATTTTATTTTATTTTAAGGTTTAGGTTTAGCTTTTTTTAGGTTTTTATTTTACTTTATTTATTACTTTATTTAGGTTTAGGTTTTTTATTTATTTTATTTTTATGTTTTCTTTTATTTAGGTTTAGATTTTTAGGCTTTTAGGGTTTAGGGTTTAGGGTTTAGGGTTTAGAGTTTAGGGTTTGGAGTTTAGGATTTAGGGTTTAGTAGATTTTAAGGATTAGGGTTTAGGGTTTAGGGTTTTATGGTTTATGGTTTAGGGTTTAGGGTTTAGGGTTGTAGGTTTAGGGTTATTTTTATTTATTATTTTATTTTTTTATGTTTTCATTATTAAAAAATTAATTATGCTGGTAAGTTTAAGTTTATTTAGTTTATTTTTTATTTATTTTAGTTTAATTTATTTTTTTTACTTTTATTTAGGTTTATTTTTATTTTTATTTAGTTTAGTTTATTTATTTTAGGTTTATTTATTTTAGTTTGTTTTTTTAGGTTTAAGTTTAGGTTTAGGTTAATTTTTAGTTTTATTTTATTTTTATTTAATTTTTAGGTTTAGTTTTGAAATTTTATTGTTTGGATTAGGTTTAGGTTTTTATATTATTCTTTTAGGTTGAGGTTGTAGGTTTCTATTTTAGGTTTATTTTTAGGTATTATTTTTTAGTTTAGGTTTAGGTTTATTTTTAGTTTATTTTATTTTATTTAGTTTTGGTTTAGGTTTAGGTTTAGTTTAGTTTTGGGTTTAGGTTTTATTTATTTTAGTTTGGTTTATCTTAGTTTTGGTTTAGATTTATTTCTTTTATTTTAGGTTTAGGTTTTTTTTTAGTTTTGGTTTAGGTTTTTTTTATATTTATTTTTATGTTTTATTTTTTGTTTTATTTTTTAGGTTTTGGTTTATTTAATTGTTATTTTAGGTTTAATTTTTATATTATTTAGGTTTTTTATTTTTCTTAGTTTTGTTTAAATTTTTATTTATTTATTTTTAGTTTAGTTTTTATTTTTTATTTTATTTTCTTTTAAGTTTAGGCTTAGGTTTAGGTTTTAGTTTATGTTTTTATTTTATTTTAATTTTTCATTTTATTTTGGTTTAGGTTTATTTATTTTAAAGTTTATCAGTTTAAGTTTAAGTTTGTAGCGTTTTAGAGTTTAGGGTTTATGGTTTAAATTTTAGGTTTTTATTTTAGGTTTATTTTTAAGATTTATTTTTTAGTTTAGGTTTAGGTTTATTTATAGTTTACCTTATTTTATTTAGTGTAGGGTTTAGGTTTTTTATTTATTTATTTTAGTTTAGTTTATTTTAAGTTTATTTTGTTTATTTTATTTTTTATTTTAGGGTTAGTTTTTTATTTTTGTTTAGTGTTTTGGTTTATTTTATTTATTTATGGGTTATATTTTAGGTTCATTTTAGTTTAGGTTTTGACTTAGTTTTTATTTTATTTTATTTTAAGTTTATTTTTTATTTTATGTTTAAGTTTATTTTATTTAGTTTTTTATTTTATTTAGTTTTTTTATTCTTAGGTTTATTTAATTTTTTTTAGTTTACTTTAGGTTTTTTTTATTTAGTTTATTGTTTGAAGTTTATTTTATTTTATTTTTAGGTTTAGGTTTAGGTTTTAGTTTAGGATTTTATTTTATTTTATTTTTATTTTATTTAGGTTTAGGTTTTATTTATTTATTTTGTTTTTAGGTTTTATTTAGTTTAGGTTTAGGTTTTGTGGTTTTTTATGGTTTTAGGGTTTGTTTAGGGTTTGGGGTTTAGGATTTAGGGTTTAGGGTTCTAACTTTTGGGATTAGGGTTTATGGTTTAGGGTTAGGGTTTAGTATTTTTATTTTCCAATTTTAAATTTAGTATACTAGGTTTAGGTTTATTTAGTTTTTTAGTTATTTTAGTTTATTTTATTTAATTTATTTTTATTTTTATTTATTTTTATTTTTATTTAGTTTAGTTTATTTATTTTAGGTTTATTTATTTTATTTTATTTTTAGGTTTAGGTTTAGGCTTAGGTTAATCTTTTAGTTTAGTTTTATTTTATTTTACTTTTAGCTTTAGGTTTTATATTTTATTAATAGGTTTAGGTTTAGGTTTTTATTTTATTTTTTTAGGTTTAAGTTATAGGTTTTTATTTTATGTTTATTTTTATGTATTATTTTTTCTTTAGGTTTAGGTTTATTTTTAGTTTATTTTATCTTATTTAGTTTTGGTTTTGGTTTAGGTTTAGGTTTTATTTATTTTAGTTTATTTTTCTTAGTTTAGGTTTAGGTTTATTTTAATTTGGTTTTAAGTTTAGGTTTTTTTTTAGTTTAGGGTTTATGATTCATTTTTTATTTATTTTTAGGTTTAATTTTAGGTTTATTTTGAGTTTATTTCATGTTTAGTTTTTATTTTATTTATATATATTTTTTAGTTTAGTTTAGGATTTTATTTATTTTATTTTAGTTTAGTTCTTATTTTTAAATTTATTTTTTAGGTTTAGGTTTTGGTTTGGATTTTGTTTATGTTTTTATTTTATTTTATTTTTTCATTTTATTTTGGTTTAGGTTTTTTTATTTATTTTATTTCAAGTTTTATTTAGTTTAGGTTTATGTTTTTAGCATTTTAGGGTTTAGGGTTTTGGGTAGAGTTTAGGTTTTAGGTTTTTTACTTTTTTTTTTGTTTTATTTTTTAGATTAGGTTTTGGTTTAGTTTTTGTTTATTTTATTTTATTTAGTTTAGGGTTTATGTTTAGTTTATTTTAAGTTTAGGTTTAGGTTTTATTTATTTTATTTTAGTTTATATTATTTTAAGTTTATGTTTATTTTATTTATTTTAATTTTTAATTTCAGGTTTAGTTTTTATTCTTATTTTAGGGTTTGTTTATTTTTTATTTATTTTTTAGGTTTATTTTTAGGTTTAGGTTTTATTTTGTTTTTTTATTTTATTTTATTTTAGGTTTATTTTATTTTATTTTATTAGTTTTATTCTTATGTTTATTTTATTTTTTTAGTTTAGGTTTTTATTTATTTTATTTAGTTTACTTTTATTAGTTTATTTTATATTATTTTTTAGGTTTAGGTTTAGGTTTTTATTTTACTTTATTTTATTTCATTTAAGTTTAAGTTTTTTTATTTATTTTTTTTTGGGTTTATTTTAGTTTAGGTTTAGTTTTAAGTTTTAGGATTAGGGTGGGTAGGGTTTAGGGTTTAGGGAGGCACAGGTCAGGGTATGCTAGGGTTTAGGTCAGCTTTAGGTTTAGAGCCCAGGTTAGCTCAGGCACAAACATTAGAGGTTTAAGCCTGGTTTAGTAGTTAGGGCCTGGGTTTAGGGTTTAGGGTTTAGGTCAGGGTTATTTGGATTAGGGTTTAGGGTTTAGGGTTTATGGTCAGACAAGGTTTAGGGTAAGTTTTTTAGATTATGCAAACCCAGGTAGGTTTATTTAGTTTATTTTTGTATTTTAGTTATTTTATTTTTATTTAGGTTTATTTTTTATTTTATTTAGTTTAGTTTATTTATTTTAGGTTTATTTATTTTAGTTTATTTTTAGATTTAGGTTTAATTTTATGTTTAGTTTTAGTTTAGTTTATTTTATTTTATTTTTTAGGTTTATTTTTATTTTTATGTAGGTTTTATTTTATTTTTTTAGGTTTATGTTTTAGGATTTTATTTTAGGTTTATTTTAGGTTTATTTTTAGTTTAGGTTTAGGTTTATTTTTAGTTTAGGGTTTAGGTTTAGTTTATTTTAGGTTTAGGTTTATGTTTTATTTATTTTAGTTTATTTTATTTTACCTTAGCTTTATGTTTATTTTATTTTGTTGATTTTAAGTATAGCTTTTTTTTAGTTTACGGTTTAGGTTTTATTTTTTATTTATTTTTTAGGTTTTTTTTTAGATTTATTTTTTAGATTTAGGTTTTTATTTAGTTTTTCTTTTATTTAGGGTTTTGTGCCACGTCCATCATGATCTTTGATGGTAGTGAGAGCCCACGATACCACATTGCACACTTTAGAGCCACTTATTGTGACACCGGTGACAACAATGCACTCCTCTTTCACCTTTTCGTTACCAGTCTATCAGGTGTTGCATTTAATTGGTATGTCAAACTGCCCAACAGTTCGGTGAAGACCTTTGTTGAGTTAGAGCACCTCTTCATCAAGAGGTTTGTTGGAGCTCACTAAAGGGTGACTATATGCGACCTCATTATAGAGAAACAAAAACTCAACTAGTCCTTTGTTGATTACATTCTCAGGTGGCACAACCTGAGCATGAAATGTGAATCACCGTTGTCCGAATAAAATGCCATTGAGATTCTTCTCAAGAATATCCATGGTCTGGTTGCCTTCATGCTTAAGTGCTTTACCATTAAAACATTTGAGAAATTAATCAACAAGGTGACTAGTCTACAATAGGAAGCCAAACAGTTTCCCTTTCCCAAACAAATCATCTAGGCCCAAGCCACAAAAGGTGTTTGAGAAGATGTTAGGGATAATGGCGAGGGAAGCAGCTGCCTAGAGTTCAGTTGTGAGACTATGAGCTCAGAACCTCCTTTCCACCTCTTCCACCACCTTAGCCACCATACCACCGCATACCATAATGATCATTTCCATCACCAAGAGCCTATCTAGCAATTCATTCATATCCATCGCCGTGTAGCTACTTTCCACCTACTTGTCGATAGATTGAATAAGTCATATTCATTCAAGAGGGAGGTAGTTAGGAAAATCTTTAAGAATCTCTTAAAGAAATTGAATTTTCAGTTACCAGAGCCTAAGAGGCCAGAGGAAGTGTGCAAGAGTGATGATCCTTGCTATTGCCCCAACCACCACATGTTAGGCCATGTCTTAGAAGACTGTATCACTTTTAAGGACTAGCTTGAGTGCAACTACAAGTTGATAGCCATAGTTATCCCTAAGGAATACTTATTAGAAGAACCATCCAGTTCTATTAGAGTAATCCTTGGGGATACTTGCGATCCTCTTAAGACCAAAGAAGGTTAGTACATCTCCTTATTTGGAAAAACTAAAAAGATCATTTATAAGATCAAGAAGCTTTTCTTCTGGTGCCTAAAGCATTAAACCTCCAACACCAAGGATGGTTTGCTAGTTGCAGAGGATAACTTGGGGAAAGTGACAGTCCAACAATAGCAGCAGCTCACCATACTTGTCTGGGATAGTCCAGTAGTGCAGCCACCATTCGAGTCTAGTACTCCCTCCACCATTACAGCTACCACCTCTTCTACTAGCTCCTCTTATATTAGCAAGAGCATTGTATCTGTGAATAAGAGCACTAAATCTCTTACTCTACTTACTTTACTTGATTTCTATCATGTACCTCCACCCAAAAAGAGATAATGATGAAAGTTAATTCTACTTCTATATTGTCTACTTCTAATGCTCTTGATTTTATTTCTATTGAAAGCTCTCCAAGTATAAATAAAATAATAGCTCTAGATGTTTTGATCCTTTCATTTTGAGTTATAGTCGACTATCCTTCTCAATCAATGGTTCACCTCTTAAGATTGACTTGGAGACAACTAACATTGAAGATCTTATAGGAGAAGCTCTGTGTATGCCCGATGAGAAGGTAGAACTTTCCATAAGCTCATCATTCCAAGAAGTCACTGAAGTCAACCTAGCAGTGGCAAAGTTCTACCTCCTAGGGTAGCACCTCAGGATAAGGGTAAGCAAGTCATTGCTTTCTATGAGCAGATAGCCCCTCCATAGGATGCTCCACCCATGGATATGCTTGTGGAGAACCAAGCCAAAGTTGACTACAATGTCCTAGCTCACCATAGAAAGTTTCCAGCTAAGTTAATCATATACAATGCTCTTGCATTATCCAAAGAAATGAGGGAATCTCTAATCAAGACCTCACATGATCTAGAGATATGCTTAGCTCAGCTGACTGCTACTAAAGAGGAGGCATGCCACTCGAAGGACATCTTAGGAGTTATATTCAGCAATGAATACTTAATCCTAAGGATGATTGAGCATAACCGCTTTTACATTACGTGAATGTTGGTGATACTAGCTATCCGAGTTCGGTGACCTAGGTGTATTAGTCAACATTATGAGTCTAAGAACCCTTGCCTACTTGAGGATCGACATCTCCAAACTCCAAAAAGAAAGGATGATGTTGAGATTCAATGAACAAAGAGAGAGGGCCTTGTGGTGTTTATTTTTGGATGTAGGGGGGGTACTTTTGAGATGATCGAGTATAACATTGAGATATGATGTACTATCTCAAAGATAGAGCATCACCCTACAAATGGACCTAATCACATAATAAGGACTCCAAAGGCATGATGGGTCTATGAATAAAGTAGGGTTTATATTAAACCGTTCTTAAGTTCTAAGGAGGCAAGCCTCATTTTACACATCTTAGGAAATGAAATTTAATAATACTCTAAATTAAAGTGACAATTATCATCTACAAAGATTTCAAGGGACTATCAAAGGATTCATTGTATTTGGAAAATCAATTGGAAAAATTCAATGAGAAGACATATTTTTGAAATCCAAATGAAATAAGTAGGAAATGCTCATGATACTAGAAGCCTAGTCTAATTCCAATCTATCCTATGGTTGGGCTTTATAATTTTGAAGTCGAAGAGATTTATTTATTTTGAGTTGAAATTTACTTAGATTACTAGTGCTTATAATTCAACAACACAATGTTGTGAGAATGCATAAGAGGTGAGGATTTATGCTCATTGCCTGAAAGAAATAGCAACCTCGGATCATAAATCTAAGGAGATTTAGTACAGATAAAAGCACCCACCAAAATTTGAGCGAGGTGGACATAAGGGTTTACCTCTACAAGAGAGAATAAATTATCGACTCGGACTTATAACCACCGAGTAGCTATCGCCTAACTCCTATGATTTAAAAAATCATGTAGTTCGTCTTATGAATTACAAGATAGCTAGGGTAGTTATTTAATTAGAAAGATTCAAAGTCCAGTGGTATGAGCATATGACTTAATCTATAGATGCAAATTTTTTCAAATTTTATTTCATTTTAGACACATCATTTTGACAGAGGCTTTAGGATTTCTTATGCTTAAATGCATGATGAAATAGGTTATGGGTCAAATCAGCTAGAAAAAGGTGTACTACACCATAAGAGATGCCCTCATAGGTCAAGCATTCCTTTATCATGCAGGGATGGAGATCCTTCATGTTCAAGTGAGAAAGAATATGCATGCATGATGTGAAACATAGAACCATACATCTAAGTAGTTGCTAAATATTTTGATTTTTTTATTTATGTCTTAGGCTTTATGATGAGGTTATGAGTTGTTTAAAATTTAGTTATGAGTGATTAGTTGGGTAGAAAAGTTATTTTATCCTAAGAGATTAATCATATCCAAGCCACACATTAAAGCATCAAACATTTAATAAACTATGAAAACATGTCGTCCTAATGCACAATGTAAACATAACATCAAACAATTATATGAACTATCATAAAATAATAAAAGGCTGGTGCGATCAGGTATTATTGTACAACCTAAAGGGAGATAAGATGGGTAGCCAAGCTCTACCCTTATACAACCTACAATATGAAAAAAATAATTATAATTGAATTAAATTTTATGGGGGTCTTCTTTCTTCATATCTCCATTTTTGATTTGGTTCCTTCTTCGATTTGGATGGTGATTGCTTCAAAGGCATCACGGGGCACCCCAAGATAAAGGCCTTCTGGCCACTGCTCATCCTAATCCCTCATAGCACTAATCCTAATTCCTATTGCAAAAATTACATTTATGTGGGAAAAGTAAATCTAACTACACCTAAAAAATAGAGGTTAGCTAAATATACATATAATCCCAAGCAGTTATATTTATAATTTGGACTTAGCACCCTACACATGGGTAACTAAGCCCACCTGTCCTAACTTTGATTGTGCTTAAGGATTTAAGCAACTTGCAAAAGAGCATTCATATTTATTTTTAAGCATCTCTTTAGCATAATCCCCTACAGAAAATATGATTAGGCTAATATTGGCCTATCATCCAGTATATGAAGAATTCACCCTAACATCTAATCTAAAATAAAACATCATAAAACAAAACATACATCACATCATATGCCATCCTAACTTAGAGCTATAAGTGGTGACTTAATTCTAATGTGTGTATTATGGCTTGTGTGGTAAGTCTTGTTAGGCATTAGTGTTGTATTTTCTAAGTGTAGAAGGATTTGATTTAACATGAAAGGTTGATTTCACTTGAAGTAGTTTAATTGATTTGAGAGTTTTAATTTGTGTTTTCTTTGTTCATTTGATTAGAAGCAACTAAGTGTTATGAAGAGAGGAAAAGAGAATTGTTCTCTTTCATCAATACATTAAGTTACTTTCTAAAGTATATTAATTTAATTTAGTTCTCTTTAGTGAATGGCTTATTAAATGAATTAATTAATCCTAAGTTTAGGTTCACTTTAAATAATCCTTTTCAAAATGAAAGGTATCTTAAGATTAATTTAATTGAATTACTACCACATGACATATATTAAATCATTCCTTTCCATCACATGTAACATGCATATGATTTAATCCTAAGTGTATTTATACATGCAACATATTTTAGCACACTTAAATGATGAATGTATGTGTATATTTAGAATTTATATTTTATTTTATTGAATTATTTAAACATATTAATTTAAAGCTTTATCCAAATTCTTATACAAAAAATACATAAAAATATAATTAAATAGGCATGTGTTGTTGTTAAACCAGGTAAGTGAGGTAATCAAATGACCTCCTTGGTGCTAGCTAAAGCATCATATTCTCGGGATGTCCAGACTATATACCCATTTGAATTCAAACATATGTAAATTTGTATACATGAACATAAGAAGTAAGCTCCAAATCATATGGCTAATTCATTCAACCACTTAGTCAATTATGAATGCATGCAATTTTAATGTAAAATGGGATTTCCATTCACTACTCACATATACATATACATGCACAAAGATATAGGCAAGTACGTGTCATTGTCAAACCAGGAAAGTGAGGTAATCAAATGATCGCCTTGGGGCTAACTATGGCCTCATATTCTCGGGATGTCCAGACTATAAAATTACTTTTCTTGGACACACATGGAAGTATACATAAATGAGGGAAAGAAAACCATGCAAAGATTGTATAATTTTTTTTGCTTGAATAATTTATATATATGAATTAAACCTCTATCCAAATTTGAATGTTGAAATACATAAGAATGAAATAAAATGGGTATGTGCCACTGTTAAACCGTGGAAGTGAGGTAATCAAATGGCCTCCATGAGGCTAGCTAAAGCCTCGTGTTCCCAGGATGTCCAGACTATATACACATTACAATTCAATCTTATATAATTCAACAATTGAATAGAGGAAAGAGAACTCAACATTCATACACTTAAGCTATAAGCACATGCTTTTTTATGTATTTATAACTAGCATCATAACACATATTATTATTCATTTATAAGGTTTTAAAAATACATTTGGATTTAAAAGTGATAATATCCATGCAAATATTAAATTAACACATGCAAGCTTACATAAAGGAAATCCATTTTATTTTACTTGATTTTGAAGAGATGGATGCATGAATTCAAATGACATACCAAATTTAACATGATTGGAAAGAGGACAATCAAATATAAGCATGTGATTCATTCAACCAAACTATTTCTTAAGGAAAAATAAATCAAATAAGATTATTTAAACCAAACCAAAGCTTCTTTATTAATTAAGTTTTGGATTTGATTAGATTTAAAGAGAAGAAGAGAAATCATCACATGTTATTTTAAACCCATTCCCACATTAGTAATTTGATTTAATTTAAGAAAATGTAATTAATTTGATTTTATGAGTTAATTAAGTTGAACCCTTAATTAGATGAATTAATTTCTCTTACCCATGACACATTAAAGTAGTTAACTAAATAATTATGAGCCAACATGATATGCATGGAAAATAAATTTGAACCGATCCTAGTAAATAAAAGGGGCCTAATGCAGCTCATGATTAATAGTTAATTAGATTAAGGGACTTAATTAATTACTCTTATGGTTTTCCCACACATGTGGACTAAACATAATTTCATTAAACTCCTTTAGATTATTAAACACCTAAAGATCTACCCCATGATTTAATTAATTAAGGTCTGATGTGATTATGATTTCAATTTGAGCAATAAATCCCAAGAAAATTATGGGAGGTAGAGGTCATCCCATTAAATTATCCCACAAAAATTAGGATTAATTTCTTATGTAATTAAGCTAATAAATTTTGTAATTAAACCTTAATTAAATATTAATTAATATTCAAAATTAGTTAAGATCATTTTTAATTAATTCTCCTCTAAAATACCTTTAAAATAAGTATTTATTTGCATTTTTTTATTTTTCTACATTTTTTTATGATTTTAAGTTTTACCATTAAA
>JAKCPB010001849.1:0-83933 GCA_021442155.1 Cymbidium sinense
AAATAGAAATAAATGAACCTAAACCTAAAAATAAAAACACAAATAAATAAACCAAATAAATAAATAAACTGCTAAAATAGCTAAAATACTGTAACTATAAAAATAAAATAAAAAAAAATAAAAAAATAATAAAAAAATAAAATAAACCTAAAAACTAAACAAAATAAAACTAAAATAAAATGAACTAAATAAAAAATAAACCTAAACTAAATAAATAAAACTAAATAAACCAAAATAAAAGAAAAAATAAATAAACTAAAATAAATAAACCTAAAATAAAACCAAAACCTAAAAAAAATACAACTAAACCCCAAGCCTAAACTAAATAAATAAACCTAAACTAAAATTAAATAAAATAAAACTAATACTAAAAATAATTAAATAAAATACACTAAATAAAAAATAAATAAAACCAAAACTTAAAAATAAAACTAAACCTAAAACCTAAAAAAGAAATAAACAACTAAAATAAAATAAAACTAAACTAATCAAAATAAAGCATAAACTATAAGCCCTATAAAACTAAAATAAATAAATAAAATAAAATAAACCTAAATAAACCTACACCTAAAATACTAAAATAAAAAATAAAAAATAAATAAATAAACTAATAAAGATAGGCTAAAATAAAAAAACCTAAATAAATAAACTAACAAATTGGATAAACTAAAAATAAAATGCTAAACTCACTAACAAAGACCACTGATGAGCCTAGGCCCTAAATCTCTCTACCACTGAGCCTGAATCTGATCAGCCCAAACTATCTAACCACTAAATCTATAAATTAAAACTAATTACCTGACCACTAAATCCTGGCCTACCACTAGGCCCTAGGCTAGGCCCAACCACAGCCCTAGGCCCAACCTGAAACCTGACTAAAAGCTGACCACAAGGCCCTGACCCCAGACCCACTGAGCCACAAATGACTACCACTAGGCCTAAATAGGCAGATACCACAAGGCTGAGCCTTAACTGGACTCTGGGCCCTGGCTAAACTAAATCCAGATCTGGCCTAAACTACACTGACCTGGCTGTGCCCTCCAAACTCCACTGTCTAACCTTAACCTCATAAACCACTGACCTAAACTGACCCACCCACCAAAACCCACCCACCCCAAACCCCAAACCTGAAAGCCACTTAACTGATTAACTCACTAACTAAAGAAAGACTAAATAAGATCTAAAATAAAATAAGATACCTAAACCCAAATAAATAAAATAAAATAAAATAAAAACTAAATAAAATAAATAAAACTACTAAAACTAAAATAAATTTATTTAAAACCTAAATAAAATAAAACTAAATGTAAAATAAAAATAAAATAAAAAATATAAAACCTAAATAAAAAAATAAACCTAGAAATAAAATAAAACATAAACCCTAAACTAAAAACTAAATACCCAAAACTAAAATAAATAAAATAAACTAAAATTAAACCTAAACCTATAAAAATAAAACCTAAAATAAAAATTAATAAACCTAAACTAAACCAAAGTAAAGTAATAAAAACCTAAAAAAAAAGATAAAAATAAAAAGTAAACTTAAAATCAACATAAACTAAAAAACTTAAAAAATAATCTAAAATAAAACCTAAACTAAAATAAATAAACCTAAAATAAATAAACTAAATTAAATAAATAAAATAAATAAAACTTAAAATAAAATAAACTAAACCAAATAAAATAAAAAATTCTACGGTTGCTTAATTAAAAAACCCAAACCCTAATCCTAAAAAAAAACCCTAAACAAACCTAACTCTAAACCACAAACCTAAACACAACCTAAACCCAAAATAACCCCAACCCTAACCCCAAACCACACAAACCCTAAAGCATGACCACAAACTTAAACTAAACCAACCCCAAAACTAAACCCTAAAGTAAACCTAACCATAAACCCTAAACCTAAACCCAAACCCTAAACCTAAACCAAACACTAAACTTAAACTAAAGTTCTAAATAAATTAAAAATAAACCTAAATCCTAAAACTAAATAAACTTAAACTAACCTAAACCCAAGAATGGGAAGAACATTGGCCTGGGAACATCAGACAGGCTCAGGTCAGATCAGTGGAGGTGAGTGGCGATTATCACAGAGGTGGTGGGGGATTTAGAGGTGCTGATGGATATGAAGGTGGTGGTCAAAGCAGTGGTGGTTATGGTGGTAGGAGGAGCGATAGAGGTTATAGCCATAGTGGTGGCAGAGGGAAAGATTGTTGATATGATGGCGGTCGACTACTGAGAGGCGGTGGTTGATGGGAATTGGAGAACGAAGAATGGCCCGATCGATCTACTTATGGAACTATGTCTTTAGAGTAGAGAGAGTTCTAATTTTCTAGGGCATTTGATTTGCTCTATGTGTTCTCATTTTTTATCTATGTTGTCGCTTGTGTCTTTGAGAACTTGGTGTGTTACTAGATTGATGAAATCAAAAGAAGAAATGTTGATTTTGAATTTGTTATCTTTTAAAAAAAGGCCAAAATCCCTAAAACCCAAACTAAAGCCAGAACCCTAAACCTAAAACCTAAACCTAACTAAACCCTAAAAATAATAAAAATAAATAAAAAAACCCTAACCCTAAATCTAAACCCTAAAGCTAACCCCCAATCCAAAACCTAAACCATAACCCTACACTAACCACAACCCTAAACCTAACCTAACCTAACCCCATGACTAATAAACACTAAACTAAACTAATTAAAACTAAAACTACTAATAATAAAAAAAATAAACTAAACAAAACTAATAAACTACCTAACTAAAACTAATAATAACTATATAATAATAAAACTAAACTATTAACACTAACTATTAAACATAAACAAAATATAAACTAATATGCTAAACTAATACTAATAAAAACTACTAACTAAAATACTGATACTAATTAAACTAAAATGGCTACTAATAAACCTACCATAACATAACTAACCTAATAATAACTATAATAAAATTAAACCAATACTATAAATAAACTAACTAAATAATAACTAAATAATAAATATAACTAATAATGGTAACTAATAACTAAAACTAATAACTAAATTAAATAAATAAACTAATAAACTAACTAAACCTAATAATAAACTAACTAAATAATAAAAGCTAAAACTAATAATAAAACAAAAAAACTAATAAACTAACTAAAGAACTTATAATAAGTAACACTAAACTAATAAACTAATAATAAATTAAACTAAATAAAATTAATAACTAAACTAATAATAATAATAATAAACTAAACTAATAATAAACTAAATAATAAATAAAACCTAAATTAATATACTAAATCTAATAAGAATAAATAAACCTAAGAAACTAACTAATAATAATAATAATAATAAACTAACTAAACTAATAAACTAATAAATAATAATAAAAAATAAAGTAAACTAAAAACTAATAATTCCTTAAAAACACTAAATTATAATAAAACTTAATAACATAAAAACTAACTAAACTAAACTAATAATAATAATAAACTAAATAATAAATAAATAAAACTAAACTAAACTAATAAACTAATTAAATAAACTAATAATAATAATAATAAACTAATAATAACTAAAATAACTAAATAAATAAAATAACTAAACTAACTAAACTAATAATTAATAATAATAATAACTAAAACTATAATAATAATAATAATAATAATAATAATAATATAATAATAATAACTAAAATAAAATAAAAACTAAACCCCAAACCTAATTTAATAAAGTAATAATAATAAAACTAATAATAATAAACTAAACTAAAAGTAAAATAAATGATAACTAAAATAAAAACTAATAATAATAACTAATAATAAAATAATAAAATAACTAACTAATAAAACTAATTAATAATTAATAAAACTAAAATACTAATCATATTAACTAAAAACATAATAATAACTAATAAAAAAATAAAACTAAATAAATAAAATAAAACTAATAATAACTAATTAATAACTAATAACTAAACTAATAAAAAACAAACTAATAAAACAACTAATTAATAAATAAACCTAAACCCTAATAAATAATAAACACTAAAACTAAATAAATAATAATAACTAAATAACTAACTAAACTAAACCCAACTAAACTATTAAACCATGAAAATTAACTAATAGATAAACATAATAATAATTAAACTAATAAACTAACTAATTAATGATAAAAATAATAAAACACACAATTAAAAAAATAATAACTAATAATAATAATCTAATAAATTAATAACTAAACTAACTAAAAAACTAAACTAAATAATTAAAATAATAAACCTAATAAATAAACTAATAATAATAATAATAAATAATAATAATAAAACTAACTAATAAATAAACTAATAACTATAATAATAATAAATATTATAATAATAATAATAATAAAAACTAATAAACTAATAATAATAAAACTAATAAAATAACTAATAAATAAACCCTACTAACTAAATAAACTAAATAATAATAATAAAACTAATAATAATAAACATAAACTAAAGAAAACTAAAATAAAACAACTAATAATAAATATTAACCAACTAATATAATAAATAATAAATAACTAATAAAAAAACCAAAACTCAAAACTAAAATAATAATAAACTAATAAACCTAAACACATAGCTAAACTAATAAAAATAATAAACTAAATGAATAAACTAAAAATAAACTAACAAAACTAAAATAATAAACTAAAATAACTAATAAAACTAACTAAAACCTAAATAATAATAAACCATAAACTAATAATAAGCTAACTAAAATAAATAAATAAACTAACTAATAATAACTAATAAATAAACTAAAATAAACTAAACCCCAAATAATTAACTAAATAAACAAACTAAATAAACTAATAAACTAAACCTAAACCCTAAAAACTAAAAATAATAATAACTAAAACTAGTAATAAAACTAAACTAACAACTAACTAAAACTAAACTAACTAAACTAAACATAAAACTAATAAGCTAAAACTAATAAAACCAAATAACAAATAATAAACACTAAACCTAAAACCTAAACTAAAACTAAACTAAACCTTATTATTGGGTGATTTCGGGATCCTTCACGTTCTTTGTGAGTTTTTGTGCCTTTCTCTCTTGGATTACCTATAGATTTTTGACCTTGGGCCAATCTCAACCTGTTCTTATCACAACATCGTGACTCATGGTGTCGACTTCTTCAAATCCATGGGATAAATCCCATGTGCCGATGGATCTTGCTAGGGCATTAGATTTCTTGGGTAATCCTACTTCTAAAATACTTCTATTACTAAATCTTTCAAAGAGGTTTTAGCTGGAAAGAATTCCTCCATCAAGCCTCCATTGAATTCGCTTCATATGAATTTTAAAGGTACTCAACAATCATGATTTCAAATGAGGATATTGAAAGATTAGCAAGGCTTTTCTTTTCTTTGATTGGAATATTTTCATTTAAATGACCAAAGATGGAAGATATTCATTCTTTTTTCATAGCTTAAATTTTTCTAATTCTTTTCTATTTATGATTGATGCAAAGCATGTTTTGATTAAACTTTCTAATGACCTTGATTAGAATTTTTTCAATTCTTACTATATGTTTTAATTATCAAATGCATATTCTAAAGTGGATGCCTATGTTTGATGTTAATGAAGAGTCTCCTATTCCATTTGGATTTCTTGACCTAACTTAAGGATTCATCTATTTAATCACCATATTCTTTATGCTATTGGGTTGATTTTTGGTCGACCTTTGCAAGTTAATCAAGCAACAACTGCTTCTTCCATACCATATGTTGCTAGAATTCTTATAGAGATTGATATTACTAAAATATATTCGAATGAAATTTGGTTGGGTTTGAAGAAATGCGATTATTTTTAGAAAGTTATTTTTGAGAACTTTCCCATTTTTTGTAATCATTGTAAGATTCATGGGCATTTAATTTCTAAATGCTTTATTGCTTATCCCTCTCTTAAGAAGAAAATCTCTAGTGAGAATTCAATTGTTGAAAAAAAATGATGATTCTCTCAAGTTGAATAATGGAAAATCTGCTTTTCAAAATTTTGATGTTTTGCAAACCAGATTTTTAAATCTTCTAAAATGTTTTACTATTAATGATTTGTCTACGAAGGTAATTTTGATGTTTCTTAAAAATGTTTTAATAATAATCATGTTCTAAGTGTTTCTTTTGATGATTCTGTTAAAGGGAAGACTTTAGAGGTTGTGGTTAATGATTCTAATGGTTTGGATGTTGTGCATAAGTCCTTTCATGATGATGGTTCAAATATTATTTATGCTAACACCATTTCTTTCGATCAGTTGGATGTTATTTCTCTTTCTCCTATGTCTGCTTTAGGTCATGGGAAAGAGACTATTTTTTTCCTTCTTTGATTGAGAATGATGGTGAAAAGAATGTTCTTATTTATGATATTTACTTCTAGTCTTAACAATCTTGTTAATATGGTGATTCCTTCTTTTAAAAATAAGATTTAGATACATGTGACAATTCTCTCATTGTGAATAGTTCTATTTTGATTCAAAATGATGGTTTTCTATGGCTAGTAATTATGTTCAAAATTTTGGTAATATGCCATATGTTTTAAGGGATTTAAATCTTATTTTAATCTCTTACATGAAGATTGTACTGAAAATCTGGATTCTTCTTCTCTTACTTCTGTTAAGAATGAAGATAGAGAGGATGCTCTTCAGATTTTATTGGAAGGAGAAAATATTGATAATTGTCTTCTTAATAAAGTTATTTACTCATTCTTTCACTTATGACTGAAATGCATACTATTTTAATTTTCCTTTGTCTAATGTTATGGATGATTTTGAATGCACTTCTTTGAAATTGATAGCTCCTGTTCATCCCCCATGCCTTTTATGATAATATTGATTCATTTTCGGATGGAGATTTTTTGGAGAAAGGGAAAGGTTATAAAATTATTTATAAGAAAAACAAAAAAGTGTTCAGATTTATGGACCTCCTCACTTGCTGAGTGTTACTCATTCCAAAGCTTCTTGGAATTAATCTCTCCTGTCCTTGGGTAGTTTTTAATTTTGGTTGGTTTTTTCTCTGTTGAGCTTTTCTATGTGTTTTTTGCTAGTATTGGCTTCTTGGCTAATTTTCCTCCTTGGTGTTTCTAGCTTCTATTTTGGGGTTTTTTATGCTCTCTTGGTTGGTTTTTTGCTAGTGGCTTTGTTCTTGTTGGCTTGCATTTCTTTGGTTGGTGCTCTCTTTGTTGGTGGTAGGTTGGGCTTTGTTAGTAGCTTGTGGTTTGTCCATTGGTTGGCTATTTCTACTATTTATTTTAGCTTTTGGCCTTCTTTTTTTTTTGTTGGTTGGTTTGATTCTCTTGCTCTTTCTATTTTTCACTGCTCTATGTGTGCTCTATTGGTATTTCCTTTCCTTTGGTTGGTGCCTTGGTGGCTTTGGATTGGTGTTGTTGATTTGGCTTGGTGCCTTGGTGGCTTTGGATTGGTGTTGTTGTGGGCTCTGTTGGCTTTATCTTTGAGGGCTCTTTTCATATTTTCTTTGGGCAATGAGCTTCTTTTCTCCCTCTTTTTTAATAGGTGTTCATATTTGGTTTTATTGGGATTTCCTTATGTTAATTTTATATGTTCCTCTCCTCTCTCTTTCTATTTCCATAGCTTCACTTTTTCTTTGGCTAGGTGGCTATTATGATAGGTTTGTAATTTTCTTTGGCTAGGATGGATATAATGATATGATGGATTTTTTCCTTAATATTTTTATGTCTAATGACTTTTCCTATTTGTAACCATTCTTTGACACTAGATACATCTAGGATTTGATGCCCATCATTATTGTGACTATCCTTCTTTCCTCATATATGGGCTTGAGGTTTTTTCTCTTTATGTTTTTTGATCTCCTTCTCGCTAAGATTTCTTGTAGGTTGCAGGTTCTCCTTTTAGTTGGTCTCTTCTTCTTCTTGGAGGGAGCTAGAGTCTTATTGATGGTCTCTTTCTTCTTAGATGGAGTTGTCTTCCAGTTGTTTCATTTTCTTCATGGATCTTCATCTGGAGGTTCTTTGGAGCTGTGGATTCTTCCCTTTTGTTTCACTTTTTAATTTTATATTTGTTTTTTTTCTTTATTGCTCTTTTATGTATTAGTAGGATAAACTCTTAGGATTTTCCTTTAGCTCACTTAAGAGTTTTTTTTTTTGAGTTTACTAATATTCTTGTACCTATTTTTAAGTAATTATTTCCTTTTAGTTAAAAAAAGAACCTTAAACCCTAAACCCTAAACCCTAAACCCAAATCCTAAAACCCCAAACCCTAAAGCATAAACACTAGAACCCTAAACCCTAAACCCTAAACTCCAAATCCTAAACCATTACCCTAAACCCTAAAACCCTAAACCCTAAACCATAAACCCTAAACCCTAAAACCCTAAATCCTAAAAACCTAAAAACCTAAACCTAAAAAAAATAAAATAAAAACCTACACTAAAACTTAAACCTAAATCTAAAAATAAAATTAAATAAAAAAACAAAAATAAACTAAAATAAAATAAATAAAAACCTAAACTAAACTGAAAAATAAAATTGACCTAAGAATAGAAAACCTAAATAAAACAGAAACTAAATGTAAAATAAAAATAAAATAAAATGAAAACTAAATAAAAACCTAAATCTAAAATGTTAACCTAAAAATAAATAAGAATTAAAGCCTAAACCATAAACTAAAAAAAAAGTAAACCTAAAGTAAAAATAAAATAATCCTAAACCTAAACTAAAATAAATTAAACTAAAATAAATAAAACCTAAACCTAAACCTAAATCTTAAATAAATAAAATAAATTAAACTATAAATAAACCTAAAACCTAAACCTAAAAAAATAAAATAAAAACCTAAACCTAAACCTAAAAATAAAAAATAAAACATAAACCTAAAAAATAAAATAAAAATAAAACTCAACTAAAAAATAAATTAAACATAAAAAATAAACTAGGATGAAAATCGTAAACTAAAAATAAATAAACTAAACTAAATAAAAATAAAAACTAAACCTAAATAAAATAAAAATAATATAAACTAAATAAATAAAAAATAAATTAAATAAACCTAAACCTATTAGTTTACTTAATTAAAAAAAAACCTAAATCCTAAATCATAAACCCTAAACCCTAAACCCTAAACCCTAAACATTAAACCCTAAACCCTAAACTATAAACCCTAAACCCTATACCTTAACCCTAAACCCAAACCCCTAAAAGCATAAACCCTAAAACCCTAAACCCTAAACCTAAACCTTGAGCTAATTTTTATGAAAGCTGATCTTTAAGAAGTCGACAAAGAGGTTGTGAAATGTAAAGTTGGTGCTCATGTTGGTCTTGTTACACCTATCTATGTTATGGTTCCTCCAACACCGGTGTAGATCCTTCACAAACTTCTTTCTTCCAGGATCTGAACATCTCAACTAAGATCAACAAGGCTACCATTAAAATTATCACCTCGATTGAGCTGATTAAAAAAGGCAATAAGGTGGGATCCACAAAGGCTACTCTCCTCACTAAGTTGGGGATTAGGCCATTTTGTTATGGCCTTATTTATCCAGTCTATGTATGATGATGGTTTGGTGTTCAATCCTTAGGTGCTTGACCTTACTAAAGATGATCTCATCGAGAAGTTTTCAATGATTACTTCTCTCTCACTAGCCTCCCTTATCCCACCCTTGTTGTAAATGCCCCATGTTCATCAACACTTACAAGAATGTCCTCACCATCGGATTGCCACTAATCGCACATACCGCATGCCAAGATGGTTAAGGAAGGATAAGAATGAGTAAGATCGCTGATGCTTCGCTACCCCTACTACTTCGCTACTTGTGGAAGAGAAGAAGGAAGGAAATGAATTGATGATGTTATGGGCTTTAGCTTATTTGACTAAGCTTTGTTGGCTTTCTCTAAAATCAAATATTATCATCTCTAGGAGTTAAAACATTTTGTGAAATACAAGTTTTGTGAATTTTTGAATTGCATTTTATTTTATTCTATTTTATTAGTTGTTAGAGGATAATGACTTCTTTGATTTGGTAATTTCTTTTTTGTTATGGAATCATCTAATTTAAAATAAATAAATAAATAAACCCTAAGCCATAATCCACAAATCATAAACCTAAACCTAAAGTAACTAAATTAATTAAAAATAAACCAAAACCCTAAAACCTAATAAACCTAAACCTAAACCTAAACCTTAAGAATGAACTTTAGGAACATCACCATAAATGAAGCTTTAGATATGGCGGTGGAGGCAAAGGTGGAGGTGGTGGAGACAAAGGCGAGGTGGCGCAGCAATGGTGGTGGGGATCTGAGGTGGAAATGGAGGTGGTGGTCGGACCAATGGTGGTTGGAGGTGGGAGAAGCGATGGAGGTTACCATGGGTGGGAGAGGGAGAGATCGGGATATGATGGTGGGTCCTACTACTAGAAAGGCGGGGTAGTTCTGATGGGAACTGGAGAAACAAAAGAATGACCAATCCGATCTACTACTTATGGAAATGTAACTTTATCAGAGAGGCTTGTAGTTATCTTGGGTTTTGATTTTCTATGTGCTTATATCTATGTTATCGCTTGTGTCTTAAAAACTTGGTGTATTAAATTAAGAAAAAGAAATGTTCCATCTAAGTTTGTTCTCTATAAAAAATACCAAAAACCCTAAACCTTAAACTAAAACCTGAACCCTAAACCTAAAACTTAAACCATAAACACTAAACCCTAAACTGTAAACCATAAAAATAAATAAACCAAAAACCCTATCCCTAAACCCTAAACCTTAAAACCCTAAACCCAAACTCTAAACCTAAACCAAAAAAATAAACTAAAATAAAATACCTAAACAAAAATAAAATACCTCGAATAAAATAAATAAGCCTAAAATAAATAAACTAAACTAAATAAAAATTAAAAATAAACATAAATAAATATAAAAAATAAATAAATAAATAAAAAATAAACTAAATAAATAATATAAAAAAAAAATCTGAATTTATTCTATTTAAAACCAAAAAACCCTAAACTTAAACCCAACCTTAAACCTAAACCTTAAACCCTAAACCTAAACCCTAAAACATAAAAAAACATAAAAAAAAAAACCCTAAACCCTAAACCCTAAACACTAAACCATAAACCCAAAAAAGACCCTAATCCCTGAACCTCAAAGCCTAAACCCTAAACTAACCCTAAACCCTAAACCTTAAAAAACTTAAAACCTAAAACAAAACTAATTAAAACCTAAAAATAAAATAAATGAATAAATCTAAATAAAGACAAAATAAGAAAATAAAATTTAATAAAAACATAAACTAAAACTTAAACATAAACCTAAACCAAAACCTAAAATAAAAATAAAATAAAAAATAAATAAAAACCTAAACTAAACTATAAAATAAAAAACCTAAATAAAATAAAAACTAAACCTAAAATAAAAATAAAATAAACCTAAAATAAAATAAACTAAAACTAAATAAAAGCCTAAACCTAAAAATAAAACCTAAAAATAAATATAAAATAAAACTGAAACCCTAAACTAAAAAAAACTAAACCTAACATAAAAAGTAAAATAAACCAAAACCCAAACTGAAATAAATAAAACATTAACCTAAACCTAAAATAAACTAAACCTAAACTTAAGCCTAAACTAAATAAAATAAAATAAACTAACAATAAACCTAAACCTAAACTAAAAAACCTAAAAATAAACTTAAAATAAAAACCTAAAACCAAAACATAAAAAAATAAAAGAAATACCTAAAATAAACCTAAAAATAAAACATGAAACCTAATCCTAAAAAATAAAATTAAAATAAAACCAAACTAAAAAATGAACATAAACCTAAACCTAAACCTAAACCTAAAAATAAAATAAAATAAAAAACCTAAACTAAAATAAATAAACTAAACTAAATACAAATAAATATAATCCTAAATCAAAAGAAATAATTAAATAAACTAAATAAACTTAAACCTACTAGTTTACCTAATTTAAAAAAAAATTAAAAAATTTAAAAAAAACCCTAACCCTAAGCCCTAAAACTATTGCTAAACCCTAAACTCTAAACCCTAAATGTACAACCCTAAACGCTAAACCATAAACCCTAAAACCATAAAACCTATACCCTAAACCCTAAACCCTAATCCTGAAACACTAAACCCTAAACCCTAAACCATAATACTATTCATCATGTGTCTTTTGACCCACCCTTACCCTAAGCAAAAGCCTTCTTCTCCCGGAGCTCTAGCGACAGGATTTCCTTTCATTTTCATTGGCTTCCTTGATCATTCTCATCATACTTTATTTCCTCGATACTAATGTGAATTTCCTTTCTCTTTAAATGGCGGGAGCCACTTTCCGTAAGCTTTTCGAACTTGGAGGTATCGACTAGGGCATCAAATTTACATGGAATTATGGATCTGAAAGCATCCGCTACTTTGCCTGTAGTTAAGTCCTTCAAGGATGCATTATTTGGTAAGAATCTTTCCCCTAACGCTTCGATGAATTTGATCTCGACCTCATTTGGGATGACTCATATGTGCTCTGATCATGTTGGCTTAATTATCCTCATGTTCAATTTGATTAATTTTGATGATAAAAACAAATGCTTGATGTTTAATGAATATTTATATGTGTTTCAGATAGATCAATTGCTAATTACATATCTAATACATTAGAGGAAATTATAAGATTAGAAGAATGAAAAGGATAATGTGAAGCTCATGATACAATATTTTGGGTTATATGATTATTCATATGAGTTCATTGGCATGAATCAATTTGGTCACAACTTAACATATTATCTTAATGAGGTTAATTTACATAAATCTTTATTTAATTAACATTCAATTATATGTTTCATACATAGCATTAAAATTGTCAAAGTAAAAAAAATGATAAAACTATTAAGTATAATTATTTTATTTACTAAATATAATTAAGTATTTTAATTTAATTTGTTGGTAATAAAGATAACTAACATATTTATGATTATATATAAATTATATAATAATTTTTAAATGTCGCATGTCATAATTAACAAAGATATATAAAAATTTGTATTTTAGCCAAAGTCATTTTCTAATTAAAGAATTCATATCTGATTTCATCTCCAATGGATTCTTTGGATTTTTTTCCTTTAATTTAAGAGGTTACATGACCAACTTTTGATTAAAATTGAATTTATTATGATTTTCTAAACATTAGCTAATTTTATAATGAATGCTACATGCTTTGAATATATTAAGAGCCATATTTGTTTACTTTTGACTTACCCATGTGAATAGAAAAATTTTGGCTGCTAAATTTAATATTTATTTAATATAAATTATATTCTTATTGAATATTAAATTATTAGATGATAACATGAGTTTTGCATGATATATTTTTAAAATATGATCTTCTTAAATAGCCTATCTTCATGAAAGCATTCTCATTCAAAATTCAAAATCCCTCCAAAGAAATCTAAGTGAAAATTTCTTAGATTTTTCTTCCAAGTGTTCTCCAAATATTGCAAGATCAAATCCTTGGATTAGAAGCTTAAGCATCTTCAACTAAGCAAGCCTTCTCAAATTACTTGAGTTTGTTTTCTTGATTTTAATCCACTTTAGTTGTTCATGCTATTTTCACCATCTATTTATTCTTTCCAATTTATAATTTTGGTGGATTAGTATTTGGACATTATTTTTTCACATCAAAGTTTCTCAATCATTTTTTTGTGATAAACTCTTATGATAGTTTAGGATCCATTTCAACTTCCAAAATTTTAACTTCCTTCAAATTTATTTTGGTTTCTTGAAATATTTCTTCATTAGTCTTATTTTGAAAGATCATTTATTTTAAATCTATTTTAGAAGTATATTTTAAGCATTTCAAAATAAATTATCTGAAATTATTTTTATATTTGCTAGATCTCTTTTTAATTAAAAGCTTACTAGCATACTTAGATCTATCATATACTCATTTTATTTAAGTACTTTGTGATCATTAGCATTAATTGAAAGAATCTTGGTAAAAATAAAATAAATTATTCCTTGCTGAAATTTATTTTATTATGTAAAAGAATATTGTGAAATTATTTTGAAATCATTTTAAACATCTTAAGATCATTTAAGATATTTATTTCAATATTAAGTGAGCATATTATCTTGCCAAAAATTTTAAGTTGTAAGTGATCATTTATAAGTTGTGAGATCATTTTTTGAATTGGACAGCTTGGTATATTTGTGAGAGATTTATTTTATCAAAATTTAGTATTTTGTATTTTCTTTTGTCTATAAAATTTATTTTAGGTTGTACCTTTCTAGAGAGTACATATTGTTGTAGGGTTGTACTCCCCCGCTATAAGAGAGTACCATTTGTAAGTTTTTTTTGCATTTAGTGGATTCCTAGCATGAATGAGGCCGCTTTGGGGTTTCAAACCAAAAAATTGTGTGCCTATTGTCTCTCTTTAATTTTGTACTTTTATTTTTTTGCATTAAGAATTGTATCTGTCATTATAAAATCAAAATTAATTTTCTACTAAAAATTAAAATTTACAATTTAAGTTTTAAAATTTTAATATCACCTAAATCACCCTCCCCTCTTGGGTGCTATAGTGACTCACAAAGGGAAAAGTTGGTGAAGCCTTTTGAATTCTCTTTAATGGGTAATTTACTTATGGGCCAACTCTCTTAAATCCAAACATTTTTCATAGCCTTAACTTTCGTGGCATTTTCACTATGATTGAATGATCCTAGGCAAATTTAATTCAACTCTCCAATGAATTAGATTACTCAAGAGTCTTTGCCCCTTCTTACTTTGTGTTTAATTGTCACAACTGACTGAAATGATATAAAAGAGGAATCCCCAATTGTTCCTATATTAGCTCTTCCCAATATGAGAATACATTATGTTACACATCAAGTTCTTTGCTCTCTTTGGTCCTCTTCAAATTGATCGCCACCGAAGATCACCTTTTGTTGCTCATATTTTGGTTGAGATTGATATTACTAAAAAGCTTCCTAATGAAGTTTGGATCGGCTCTGAGAAATTTGGTTATAATCAAAAAGTGGAATTTGAGAATTTCCCAATTTTTTGTGCACATTGTAAGATACATGGCCATGATCAATCTGAATGTTTCATGTTGCATCCTCATCTTAAAAAGAATAAAGTGTCAGATCCTAATCCTACTCTATCAAATGAAAAAATAAATAAATTTTCTTATGTGCCTTAAGTCACTCAAAATGGGAATCATCCCCTACCCCTACTCCTTTTTTATCCAGCCTATTGAGAGCAACTGAGCATGTTACAATGCTTCTAAGGTTCTAGGAGGAAAATGACAACTTACTTAACATTGCTTCTAATTGTAATAATTTGGCTCCTCAAGACAATACCTTCACTCATTCTAACCTACCCCTTTTGGCTAGTGAACCCGAGGAGACAAATTCTGAAATTGATCCTTTGATGAAAGAGAAAAATTTGAAAACTATTGATCCTTTGATGATGGAACAAAATCAAAAGTAATTTAAAATGAGCATGAAATTTGTGCTATTAATGGCATCACAACCTCTCCTACTACCCTTCGAGTGATACACATGCTAACCCTCTTTCTCGCCTTAATTCAATCAAGAAGGAAATTACCATTAGGAATGTTTTAACTGATACAGGTCCTATTCTGAATATCACAAATCACTCTCTCTCATAAGGGGATACTTTGGACAAAGATAGACCTTTTCAAACTATTTTTAAAAAGAAATCCCTTAAAGCTAGAATGTTCACTAATAGCTCTACTAGAACTACTAGATCTTCTCTAACTTCCCTTAAATAATTGCCTCTACTTTTCTTTTCTTCTTGCTTTTATTTTTTATGTATCTCTTTCCTTTCCTTCCATTTTATTATGATCAATTTACTTATTTGGAATGTTAGGGTATTGGGACTCTCATTGTCCCAATAGTATTAGAAGTATTTACACTCATATCATAGCCTTACTTGTTGTTATTGAACCATACATACACTCTTCTAAGATCAACCATTTGCTAGAATTTGGCTTTCAAAATTTATTTTATAATATTAACAATAAAATTTGGTATTTTGGAATAATTTAGTCAACATCTCTATCATTGATGATCTTCAACAATTAGTTAATGTCCACATCTCATTGGGTGAATTTTTTGTTCTTTGTTCCTTTATTTATGCTTCTTATTGGTAGGAACATCCTTTGGGATAATAAGAACCTTTGCCTCCTAGGTCAAAAAACCCTAGTTGGTTGGGGGTGATTTCAACACTATTCTCTCTTCCTCGAAAAAAAGGGAGGTTGCTCTCCTAACATTCATTCCATGGAAGAATTTTCTAATATGATTCTTGATTGCAATCTGATTGATATTGGTTTTACTGCTCGACTATAATGTGGCATAACTCTAGACTGGCGGGTTGATAGGACTTTTTAATTCTCTTTGGATCAATCAATGGCCCATTACTTTGAAAATTTGAGCAACTTTGTCTGATTATGCTCCGCTTTATTTCTGTCCAAAATCACTCCAGTAGATTATCCTCACCCACTTCTTTTAGATTCCAAAATATGTGGATCCAACACATTGATTTCATAAATATTGTATCCATTAACTGGATGGCCTCTCTTCATCCGGATAATTCTGTTAAGGGAATAATTTGCCTCTGGCTTAAGCTTAAAAGGCTTAGACAAAACCTAATTGGTGGAACAAGCATCATTTTAAAAATCTTTTCGCCAATCTCAAAAATATGGAACAATTAGTTTGTTCTCGAAGATGTTTTGACCGACTCTACTAAACTTGAGGAGTTGAATGTAGCTAAAGATAACTTGGTTAAATATCAAAATATGGAAGAAACTCAACAAAAATAGGTCGCTAAAACATATTATGATGGTGAAAATACCGTGTACTTCCATGCTCTTTTCAAAAAAAAAGAAAGCCTTAAACTCTATTAAAAAAATTAAAAATGATAACGATAGCTAGATCACTGATAATAATGATATTAAAGATTCTGTCATACATCATTTTTAAAAATTTATTAAACAACAACCCTTCCTTAAAAGCTTATTCCAACTCACACTACTCAACGATTACTAATGATGATAACCACTTGCTTAGTTTGCATCCTACTAAGTCGAGATTGGTAATATTCTCAAGATGAACACCCATTCTGCTAGCTCAAGGCTACATGACTCAATTTTTCAGCATTATTGGCCTATTATTAAGTCGACCTTGTTGATGTGCATTGATTTTTTTTATGGCAATCTTTACCGATACTTTTCTAGCACTTCCATTGTTCTCATTCCCAAAATTAATAATCTTGAATCTTGGGGCGATTTCAGACCTATCAGCCTTTGCACCTTCTTTCATAAACTCATTGCTAAATTAATTGCCAATAGAATTAGTCTGCTGCTACCTAAAATTATTTCAACAAACCAAACTGGCTTCGTTAAAGGTAGAGCTATATCTGACAATATTCATCTTGCCCAAGAGCTGATTCATGACATTGATGCTTCTACCAGAGGTGGTAACATCCTTTTCAAACTGGACATCTCTAAAGCTTTTGACAACCTCTCTTGAAATTTCCTCTTCCAAATTCTTCATTTGTTTAGTTTTTTTACTATTTTATCCGCCTCATTACAAATTGTATTACCAATGTTTGGTTCTCCGTTATCATGAATGGTGAGTCCCTTGGTTTTTTCCCTATGATGCAAGGTTTGAGACAAGGAGATCCCTTATCACCCTCTCTTTTTATTATTGCTGTTGAATATCTTTCGAGGAGCCATAGTGATCTTTTCAACAATAATCCCAGAATGTTTTTTAAAACTCAAGGTGGTCTTCCGTCTCTCATCTTAGTTTTGATGACTTCATAATCCTCTATTCATCACATTAAAACTATTAAGAATCTTTTAAATAAATTTGGTAATGAAAGTGGTCTTTTCTTAATGAAGGTAAAAGTTGTTTCATTCCTTCCTCTAAAATCCCTAGTAATAGGATCAACCAAATCTTGAGAATTACTAACTTTCAAAGAACAACAACTTCCTATTAAATATCTTGGTGCGCTTTTTAAAGGTCAAAAGATCACATCGCTTTGATGAGCTAATCCAAAAAATCTATAATAAAACTTCATTTAGAAATTCATTTACTCTTTTGGTGGTAGGCTCACTTTGATTAAGAGCATCTTAACTCCACTCTATATCTCATTCAAACTATTGTCACCAATTCTACCATTAGAATTGAGCCTCCTTAACAAATTCTCGGGTTCTAACAATTCTTCTAAAAGAATGCATTGGACCTCTTGGTATAAAAGTTGTGGCACTCTTCAAGGTGGTCTTGGATGTAAGCCAATCAAGGAAGCTATCACCGCTTTTCTATAAACTTTGGTGGAATTTTAGAACAATAGTCTGATTTCATGATCCAAATACTACCCGGGTAAGCACCCTCTCATTTTCCCCTATAGAGCAGGAGACTCTCCTATTTGGAAAAGACTTTGTTCCATCAAATGTGAAGTTGAATCATTAATATCTTGGGGGATTAACTATGGTACATCTTTCTTTTGGCAAGATAACTGGACTGAGGTGGGTCCATTGATGACTTACTTTCTACCCATTCCACTGCTACTATTAAAGTGAACTCTTCTCGAGAATAATATGTGGAACAATAGTAAGTTTTACGATTATATTCCTTTCTCTCTTTAAATAAGCTTACTACTATTCCTATCATTCCTAGCAATCATGATCAAATCCTTTTTAATCTTTCTCAAAATGGTGACTTCAACCTTAAAAATGTTTGGATTCATCTTAAAGAAGACTTTTCCAATGTGTTTTTCAAAATTTTGGATAACACTATTCTTATTTCTTATTCTATTCTAACTTGGCTTATCCTGAAAAACTTCATCCCTGTTGACTCCTTGATGTGGGGTAAAGGTTTTTACTTAACTTCAAAATGCTACACCATGAATGTGAATCATGTTTTATTAATGGAGCCATTGCTTCCAAACTTTGGATTTGGTATGATGATCTCTTTAACATTGACAAATTCAATGGCTCCTTAACTTTATACCAACTTCTTAAAGTTTATTTTGAAAACACTATTAAAGATGACATGAAAGTCATAACTACTATCATGCTTATTTGGTTCATATGGATGGACAGAAATGATGCAAAAAATCGTGGGACTCCTATGAACCACATGAGGATAATTAAAAATAAAATCGGACTTGTTTAATGCCAATTTAATTAACTACAATCAATTTAAAGGTTGTAAATTTGTGACCAATGGGTTTTAACTTTAACTGGATCCACCCAATGGTAAGCATGATAAGATTGTTTATTGGGTAAAACCTCATGCTAATAATTAAAATTAACACTGATGGCTGCTTTCTCAAAATGCTTATGGCTGTGGTGGCATTTTCAGAAACCTTAATGGTAAAGTCTTATGTGCTTTTGCTTACCACCTTAATACTTGCTCTGTTCCTTTTGCTGAGCTAATGGTAGTTTACAAGGCAATTGAGATTTGCCTTCAAAAAGGTTGGCTCAATATTTGGATTGAGGTGGATGCCCTTGTCGATTGATCTTTTGACTTCCACAAAAAATGGGCAAAATTGTCCTACCTTCTAAAGTAAACTAGAGCTCCTCTCTCAACTCTACTTTAAAATAACTCATGTATGGCATGAAGGTAATGCATGTGATTACCTTGCTAATCTGAGTGGGATTGATGATAAAAATTCTTTGATCAACTTACACTTCCTAAACATTTGTGTTTGGTTGATTTGGACAATTGGACTCCTTTTAAATTAATCCATCTTATTGGTTTGGACTATTACATTACTTATTTAATTGCATGATCAACTTCTATTTAGTTTTGATGTTTCTTTGGATTTTGCTGATGCTAATTCCTGTTACCCCATTCTGGTTAGTTGTTAATCTCTATGGCATCTACTGTTGGATTACTTACCCTAACCTTATTTGAGGTTTTATTGCTACTGCTATTTTCACTGAAACCAATGCTTTTGGTAAGGTTTCTCCTGTTTGCTAGAGGGAGATGGATTATTTTATGCTTTTCTTTCTTCTTTACAGGGACATACTCCTTGCTATCATTATTCTATTTATGGGTCCTATTGCAATTTTCCATTATATGATTAAGGCTATGTTTTTTCTCTTTTCCTTAATCTAGAAATTTGTTCATGGCCTCATGACTTTGTTGTCTCATTAGTAATTGCTATAATTTTGTACGCCTTCAAAGTGCTCAAATTTATCTATATTTTCTCTCTTTAATAGGGTTGTGCACCTCCTATGCTATTTAACCTCCTCCATTACCATATGGAGAAACCGAATAACCTGTTATTATTACTATTTCCTTGTGGGATGGGATTTTATTCTTGGTTTCATTTCAGCCTATTTTTACTGGTGATGTTGGCTTACCTGCTGGTTTACTTTTCTTTGTCTTGAAGGATTTCAATGATGGTTTTCTTGAACCAATTTTGAGTCTATGTTGTCTCCCTGTTCCTAAGTATTTTATCTTATGGTGGGTGCAACAATTGTTTTTATGTTTTAATTGTTGGCTATTTGATTATCGGGTCTTTAGTCCAGCAGACAGATTCTGGGGTTATTTCTCTTATTGTCTTTATTGTTTGGGAATGGGATGCTGCTTATCATCTGATATTTGTGGACTACTTAATCTGTTGTTATTTATTCCATCCTAGTTCTAATAGACTTATGGAGATCCCTGTTTTATCTTATGCACTATCTATTTTGAATGGGTGGTTCTATGGTCAGCTAGATGTTATTTGCAGTCTTGGCTATTTGTTGTCTTGGTTTTTCTGATTGTTCTTGCTAATCTCATCTCCCAAACCTATATGGAGAGACACTATTATACCCTTCTTATTATTATTATTTTCTTCTTCCAGGATTGGACTTTCTTTTTGTCTTCTTTCTAGTCTACTTTTATTATTGTTGTTGGCTTAAATGTTGGTCTACTTTTCTTTGTCTTGAAGGATTCCATTGTTGGCTCTCCTTTGAACCCCTTTTGTTCCTATGTTGTATCACTATTTTATTTTGGTTTATCTTATGGTGGGTGCAATAATGGCTTTGCTATTTTATTTGTTGCCTATGATTATGCTACTACCTACTTGGTTACTAACTAATGCACTATCTATTCTGAATGGGTGGCTTTATGGCCAGCTAGTTGTTATTTGTTGTCTTGGTTATCTGTTGTCTTGGTTTTTCAGGATTCCAATGTTGGCTCTCCTTTGAACCCCCTAAGTGTGTATGCTGTTTCTCTATTTTATATTGGATTATCTTATGGTGGGTGCAATAATTGTTTTGTTGTTTTATCTGTTGACTATGGGACTTTAGGGTCTATGTCCAGGAAGCTACTTATGGGGTTGGCTTACTGATTCTCTTTGCTATTTGTGTCTAGGCTGCTGCTTATCACCTAATATCTGTGGACTACTTAATCTGCTGCTAATTTTTCCATCTTGGTTCAATTATACTTGAGATCCACATGATTATGCTTCTATCTACTTGGTTATTATCTTATGCGCTGTCTATTCTGAATGGGTGGTTCTATGGACAACTACTATCTTTTACTGTCTTGTTATCTTAGTTGTTTGCTGATCTAGATTATCGGGTTTTATGTCCAACATCATTCTTTGTCTTTATTTGTCTTTATTTGGTGCTATTACGTGGGATGCGCTTTCCTATGGTTACTAGTACAACTAATCTATTACTGCATTCTAACCTTGGTCCTGTTAGACTTCTGCATCACTTGTTGTATTTGGGTTTGGGTTCTGCTGCTTTGCTTTACATTTGCTTTTTGTTAACTTCTGCCATGGTTATTAATAAGGGGGTTGTTAACATCTGCATTGCTTATTATGATTGGGTTTATTTTCTGGACTATACTCCAGGGCAGTACTCCTGGCCTGAAAGTTTCATATATGTCTCATATGTTTGGCTCATTGATTTGCTTAGCAGGATTTCAGCAAGTTACTTTTTTTGCTATTCTCTTGTGGTGGGTTTTATGCTGGCCTAATTATACTCTTGGCTATGGTTTTAAAAGGGATTCTGGCAATGATGGCTCATTCTCATATGTATAGGGATTCTCATGCTATGGTGACTATATTGATGATAATTTTCCTGCATGGGACCCCTTATCTTTCTACTCTTTACTATCTCCTTTCTATATTATATATGGCTTTGTTTAGGTTTGCAGGTACTAAGGCCCATAAGACTTTCAACAAATGGCTGCTTTCTTCTCACAGGTTTGTAGGCTATGATGGATGTGTTGATTTCACTCCTTCTTAGTTTGGTAGTAGCTCTTGTGATGTAACCCTTCCGCTGAAGTTTGGATGCTCACATTTGCATCACCCCAATTTGTGTGTGAGCACGAGCCTTCTTTCACACACTTCTCTGTAATTTTCCTCAATTTATGTTGCTTTCTCTTGCGGTGCATTTTCTCTTGTTCTCTTCTTGGGTTTGCTCCCTAGTATCATGCATTTCTCTCATCACAAGAGCTTTGGCCCAGATCTATTCATTGGCTTATCTATGTTAATCAATTTGTATCTTTTACTTTCCTTTACTATTTTATTTTGCTTTTACTTGTACTTAGATAGGGGATTTACTCTCTAGGCGTGTAGCTCTTTGAGCGTAGTTGTGGAGTTTATCCCTGTGGGACCTTGTAACCCTCTTTTGTGGCAATAAAATTCCCCTATATGGGGTTTCCCAAAAAAAAACCCTAAACCCTAAACCCTAAACCCTAAAACATAAAGCCTAAAACCCTAAACTAACCCTAAATCCTCTAAAGCCTAAACCCTAAACCACTCCCTAACCCTAAACCTAAACCCTAAATCACACTAAACCTAAACCCTAAATATACCTAAACCTAAATAAAATAAGTAAAATAAAATAAAATAAAACCTAAACTAAAACCTAAACCTAAACCTAAAATAAATGAAATAAACTAATTAACATAAACTAAAATAAAATAAATATAAACCTAAACTAGAAAATAAAATAACCTAAAATAAAAACATAAATAAAATAAAACTAAATGTAAATATAAAATAAAACTAAAATTAAATAAAACCAAAATAATAACCTAAACCTAAAAAATAAACCTAAAATAAAACCTAAACCCTAAACTAAAAACAAAACATAAAATAAAATAAAATAAAACATAAAATATTCTTAATCTTAAACTAAAATAATATATAAACCTAAACTTAAACCCAAAATAAATAAAATAAAATAACTTAAATATAAACTAAACATGTATTAAAAGTTAACTTAAAATAAAACCTAAACTTAAACCAAAAAAAAATAAAACCTAAAAACAAAACATAAATAAAAATAAAACATGAAAAAAATTAAAATAAAATAAACCTCAAAAAAAAATAAACCTAAACTAACAAATAAAATAAACTAAAATAAAATACCTAAATTAAAATAAAAATTAGACTAAAATAAATAAACCTAAAATAAATAAACAAAGCTAAATAGAATTAAAAAATAAACAAAATAATTAAGAAATAAACTAAATAAACAAAGAAGAAATGATGTAAATCTGTTTGGGTTAAAAAAACCAAAATCCTTAAACCCTATACTAAAACGGACCCTACCTACAACCTAAACCCTACCTAAACCCTAATAAAAAACCCTAAACCCTAAACCACACCTTAAACCCTAAAACCATATAAAACCCTACCCCTAAACAAAACTAAACCCAAAAAAAGAAAAAACTAACCCAAACCTTAAACCCTAAAAAGCTAAAACCTAAACCTAAACTAATTAAACCTAAAATAAAATTAAAATCTAAATAAATAAAATGAAACATAAACTAAACCTAAACAAACTAAACTAGGAAATAAAGAAATAAAAACTAAATAAAATAAATAAAAAACTTAAACTAAGCTAAATTAAAAAAAAACCAAAATAAAATAAAAACTAAAACTAAAATAAAAATAAAATAAACCTAAAATAAAATATAAATAAAACCTAAACAACTTAAACAATAAACCTAAAAATAAATAAAAAATAGAACCTAAACCTTAAACTAAGAAAAAAAACCTAAACCTAAAATAAAAAAATAAAAATAAAACCTAAACCTAAACTAAAATAAACTAATATAAAATAAATTAAACCTAAACCGACTTAAAATAAACTAAACATAAACCAAACTTAAACTACATAAAAGAAACAAACCTAAAATAAAACCTAAACTCTACTAAAAAAACCTAAAATAAAATAAAATAAACCTAAACCTAAATTAAAATAAAATAAACTAAAATAAAGGAAACCTAAACCTAAACCTAGACCTAAACTAAAATAAATAAATAATTTAAAAATAAACCTAAACTGAAATATAAAACCTAAAAACAATTAAAATAAAACTAAAGCTAAAACCTAAAAAATAAAAAAAACCTAAACCTAAACCTAAAATAAAAAAAAAAAGAAAACCTAAACCTAAAAGATAAAATAAAAGAAAACTAAACTAAAAATAAACCTAAACCTAAACCTAAAAAACTAAAATAAAAATGAAACTAAAATAAATAAACCTAAATCAAAATAAAAATAAATTAAACAATCATAAACCTATAAGTTTACTTAATTTTAAAATAAAAAAATAAAAAATTTAAAGAAAAATAAAAAAACTTAACCCTAAATGATACTCTAAAAACAAAACACAACAAATAATAAACCTTATACATAAAATCCTAAACCTAAACCTAAGCCTAAACAATCCCTAATCATTAAAGCCTATACCCAAAAACCTAAATCTAAACCTAAATTAAATAAAACCTAAAAATAAAATAAATAAAATTCCACCTAAAAAAATAACAAAATAAAATAAAATAAATTCTTCAACTAAACCTAAACTTCAAACTTAAAATAAAATAAAATAATAATAAATAAAACTAAACTAAAATATAATAACTAAAAACCTAAACTAAACTAAAAAAATAAAATAAACCTAAAAATTAAAACTCAAAATAAAATATAAACTAAAAATAGAATAAAAGTAAAATAAAATAAAAATAAAATAAAATAAAAACTAAATAAAAACCTAAACCAAAAAAATAAATGTAAAAATTAAACATAAAAATAAATAAAAATTAAAAGTTAAACCCTCAACTAAAAAAAACCTAAACCTAAAATAAAAAAAATAAAATAAACTAATCCTAAACTAAAATAAACTAAGCTAAAATAAATCAAACCTAAACCTAAACCCTAAATATTATAAAATAAAAGAAAATATACTAAAAATAACCTAAACTAAACTAAAAAAAATAAAAAAACCTAAGAAAAACCTAAATAAAATAACTAAACTTGAAAAATAAAATAAACCTAAAATAAAAATAAAACAAAACTAAATAAACACCTAAACTAAAAAAACCTAAAAATAAATAAATGAAACCTAAACCAAAAAAAAAAACTTAACTTAAAATTAAATTAAAATAAACCCAGCTAAATTATTAAAGTAAACTAAAATAAATAAAACCTAAACCTAAACCTAAAATAAACTAAATAAACCTAAACTAAATAAAATAAAATAAACTAAAAATAAACCTAAACCTAAAAAAAAATAAAAATAAAACCAAACTTAAAAAATTAAATAAAATCTAAACCTAAATATAAAAATAAAAAATAAAACTAATCTTAAAATAAAATAAAATAAAACTAAACTAAAAAATAAACATAAACCTAAACCTAAACCTAAACTTAAGAAAAAAAAACATAAAAAATGTAACTGAAAATAAATAAAGCTAAAATAAATAAACTAAACAAAATAAAAATAAAAATAGACCTAAATCAAAATAAAAATTAATTTAAAGTAAAATAAATACAAAATAAACTAAATAAACCTAAACTCTTTTGCTTAATTTAAATAAAATAAATAAAGAAAAAAAAAACCCTAACCATAAATCCTAAAAACCCACCACAAATCCACCTAAACCCTAAACTCAACCCTAAGCCTATAACCACCCAAAATACCATGTGGACCCTAAAACCCTCGCTCAACCTAAGCCCCAAAACCCTACTTGAGCTAAACCTAAAGCCTAAATCCTAAACCTCAACACTAAACTAAATAAAACCCTAAATCCTAAACTAAAAATAAAACCCTAAAGCCTAAATACCACAAACCCTAAACCCTAAACCCTAAACCCTAAAAAACCATAAACCATGAATGCTAAATTTAAAACCAAAACCTAAACTAAATAAAACCTAAAATAAAATAAAATTCTAAACCTAAAATAAATAATAAAATAACAATAAACTAAAACTAAACCTAAACCTAAAAATAAAATAAAATAAACTAACTAAAATAAACTAAATAAATAAAATCTAAATTAAACAAAATAAAATAAAGTAAACCTTGGAGTAAAAAACCTAAATAAAATAAAAACTAAATGTAAAATAAAAATAAAATAAACTTGAAATAAAACTAAAATAAACTAAAATAAAAACTAAATAAAAGCTTAAACATAAAAAAGTAAACCTAAAAATAAAACCTTAACCTAAACTAAAAAAACATAATCCTAAAATGGAAAAAAAAACCTAAACATAAACTGAAATTTATGTGACTAAGCTTGAGCCTGTTCCCACACATTACTCTATAATTCTCTCATTTTATTCTGATTTTTCTTTCAATTTGAGTTGTATCACTTTAACTGTGCTAACTCTTTCTTCTAGATGTTTGCAGATTTTGTGCTATTTTCTTGTTGGTTCCTTCTCTTGTGGAGGCATAGGCTTCTCTCATCCTCAAGATTTTTTGATGAAGGTGATCCAATGGCTATTCTCTTTGATCATCTTATTTCTTTTGCTTTCCTGTCTTTTTTGCTTTATTTTGATTGTATTTAGATAGGGTATTTACTCTCTAGGCTGTTTGTAGCTCTTTGAGTTGTAGATCTTGAGTTTATCCCCTCTTAAGGACCTTGTAACCCCTTTTTTATGGAAATAAAATTCCCCTATATGGGGTTCCCTAAAGAAAAAACCTAAAGAACCTAAACCCTAAACCTTAAACCCTAAACCCTAACCCTAAACCCTAAACCCTAAACCCTAAAAGCATAAACCCTAAAATCATAAACCCTAAACCCTAAACCCTAAACTTTAACCTCATCAAAACCCACTTTCGCTGCTCTCAGCGATTGTGTTCCCCATATTCCTTGCGGCGATCTTGATCCTTCTCGATCATATATTTTGATTATTTGTCTCGATTGGTCTAATGTGAGTTTCCTTTGCTCTTTCAATGCCAGAGCCATTTTCCTGATTAGAACTTGGAGGCATCGGTGGCTTTATAAGGTATTATGGATCCTACATCATCCGTTACTCTTGTTAAGTCCTTCAAGGATGCATTATCTAGTAAGAACTCTTCCCTAATGCTATGGTCAATTTGATCTTAACCTCTTTTCATGGGATGCTTGCTTTTATGTGCTCGGATCTTGATGTGGAAAATTTGGTGAAGCCTTTTGAATTCACTTTAGTTGGTAAATTTTCCTTACGTTGGCTAACTCTCGATAACATCATTTTTTTCATGCTCTCTAGTGTTTTCCTTGTTGGTTTGATTGATCCTAGGCATATTCTTATTCACTCTTTAATGATTTAGATTACTCAAGAGTTTTGCTCGTCCTACTTTGTGTATAATTATCAAATGAGGCTTTTGAAATGGTCTCCTCTTTTGATGTAAAGAGGAATCTCCAATTGTTCCTTTATGGCTAGCTCTTCCTAAATGAGAATACACTTTACACATCAAGTTCTCTTTGCAATTGGTTTCTCTCTTTGGTCGGCCTCTTCAAATTGATCAGCCACCTTTGAGATCATGGCCTTGATTGCTCATATTTTGGTTGAGATTGATATTACCAAAAAAGTATCCCAAAGAAGTATGGATCACTTCAGAAATTTGGTTATAATCAAAAGTGGAATTTGAAAATTTTCCTATTTTTTGCACACATTGTAAGATTCATGGTCATGATCATTATGAATGTTTGTGTTGCATCCTCATCTTAAAAGAATAAATTAGGATCCTAATCCTCTCTAAAATGAAAAATTAATAAATGCTTACTAAAGTCACTCAAAATGGAACTCATCCCCTACCCTACTCTTTTATTATCTACGATTTTCCTATTGAAGAGCAATCGCATGTTAAAAATAATGCTTATGAGGTTTGTGAGGAGGCTAATGATAACTTACCTAACATTGCTTCTAATTATAATAATTTGGCTCCTCAAGACAATACCTTTCTCAATCTACCCTCTTGGCTAGTGAACCCAGGAGACTCATATGAACCCTAATGGTGATTTGAATGGAAACTTTAGGTTGGATCAAAATTTGAAAACAAATTCGCAATTGTTCATGATGAAAGATAAAATCTAAAAATGGTGATCCTTTGGTCATGGAACAAAATCGTAATTACGGCGAGCATGAAATAATGGAGTGAATACCATTAGGAATTCTTTGACATCGGTCCTATTCTAAATATCACAAATCACTCTCTCGATGGAGATACTTTGGACATAGATAGACCTTTTCAAACTATTAAAAAAATCTTAAAGCTAGAATGTTCACTAATAGCTCCACAGAACCACTAGATCTTCTCTAACTTCCCATAAATAATTGTTTCAAGTTGTCTCTTCTTGCTTTATATTTCTTCAGTTATCTCTTTTCCTTTTATTCTATTTTATTATGATCAATCTTCTTATTTGGAATGTTCAGGGTATTGGGACTCTCATTGTTCGTGACCATATTAGAAGCCTTTGTTGTACTCATAACATAGCCTTACTTGTTATTGAACCATTCATACACTCTTCTAAGATCAACCATGTTGCTAGAATGCTTGGCTTTCAAAATTTCTTCTATAATATTAGCAATAAAATTTGGTGCTTTTGGAATAATTTAGTCAACATCTCTATCCTTGATGATCTTCAATAATTGGTTAATGTTCAAATCTCATTGGGTGAATTTTTTACTCTTGGTTCCTTTATTTATGCATCTTGTAATAGAGCTGGTAGGAACATCCTTTGGGATAACTTAAGAACCTTTGCCTCCTCTATCAACAAACCCTGGTTGGTTGGGGGTGATTTCAACACTATTCTTGCTTCTTCGAAAGAAGGGAGGTTGCTCTCTAACATTCATTCCATGGAAGATTTTTCTAATATGATTCTTGATTGTCGATTGATATTGGCTTTTGCCTATACGTGGCATAACTCTAGACTCGGCGGCTTGATAGGACCCTCTTTAATTCCCTTTGGATCAATCAATGGCCCCTTACATTGAACATTTGAGTAGAACTTTATCACCATGCTCGCTTTTTGTCAAAATCCTTCCATAGACTATCCTCCCTACTTCTTTTAGATTCCAAAATATGTGGATCCAACATAGTGATTTCATAAATGTTGTTTCCATTAATTGGATGGCCCCTATTCATCCAGATAATTCTATTAAAGGCATGATTCACCTTTGGCTTAAGCTTAAAAGGCTTAAACAAAACCTAAATTGGTGGAACAAGCATCATTTTAAAATATTTTTGCCAATCTCAAAATATGGAACAATTAGTTTGTTCTCTTGAAGATGCTATTTTGACGATTCTACTAAGCTTGAGGAGTTGAATGACTAAAGATAACTTGATTAATTATCGAATATGGAGAAACCTTCGGCAAAGGCTAGCAAACATATTCGATGGTGATAGAAATACAAGTATTTCCATGCTCTTTTCAAAAAAGAAAGCCTTAAACTCTATTAAAAAAAATTAAAATGATACGACATTTGGATCAATAATAATGATATTAAAGATTGTCATACAACATTTTAAAACTTATTAAACAACAACCCTTCCTTAGAAGCCCTCTCAACACACACGATTCCCTCAATGATTACTAATGATGATGACACTCAATTTGCATCTATATAAATTGAGATTGGTAGTATTCTCATAGCATGAACATGATTCATTCTTTGCCAAAGGCTACATGACTCAATTCTTTTAGCATTATTGGCCTATTATTAAGTCGACCTTGTTGATCTTTGTGGTTGATTTTGATGGCAATACCTAGATATTTTTTAGCACTTCCATTGTTCTCATTCCCAAAATTAATAATCGAATCTTGGGGATTTGGACCTATCACCTTTGCACCTTCTTTCATAAACTCATTGCTAAATTAATTGCTAATAGAATTAGTTTCTGCCTAAAATTATTTCCCCAACCAAAGCGGCTTTGTTAAAGGTAGAGCTATATCGATAACATACTTCTAGCCCAAGAGTGATTCATGACATTGACGTTCTATCGGGTGGCAACATCCTTTTCAAATTGGACATCTCTAAAGCTTTTGACAACCTCTCTTGGGATTTCCTCTTTCAAATTCTTCATTTGCTTAGGTTTTCAGATAATTTTATCCGCATCATCAGAAATTGTATTACCAATGTTTGGTTCTCCGTTATCATGAATGGTGAGTCCCTTGGTTTTTTCCTTTAATGCATGGCTTGAGACAAGGTGATCCCCTTTCACCCACTCTTTTTATTATTATTGTTGAATATCTTTTGAGGAGCCTGAATAATCTTTTCTACAATAACCCTATCATGTTTTTTAGAACTCAAGGTGGTCTTCCTGTCTCTCATCTTAGTTTGCTTGATGACTTTATAATCTTTTGCAATGCCTCTATTCTTCACATTAAAACTATTAAAATCTTTTAAATAAATTTGGCAACAAAAGTGGTCTTTTCTTAACAAAGGTAAAAGTTGTTTCATTCCTTCCTCTAAAATCCTAGTAATAGGATCAACCAAATCTTGAGTAACATCCTTTTCAAATCTCCAAAACTTTTGACAATATCTTGGAATTTCTCTTAAATTCTTCATTGGTTTGGTTTTGACTACTTTATCCGTCATTAAAATTGTATTACCATGTTTTTCTCATTATTGAATGGTGAGTCCCTTGGTTTTCCAATGATGCAATTTGAACAAGGAGATCCTTATCACTTCTCTTTTTTATTATGTTGTTGAATATCTTTGAGCCTTAATGATCTTTTCAACAATAATCCACATGTTTTTTAGAACTATGGTCTCATTTAATCTTCATTTCTTATGACTTTAATCTCAATGCATCTTCATCATTAAAATTATTAAGAATCTTTTAAATAAATTTGGTAATGAAAGTGGTATTTTCTTAATGAAGGTAAGTTGTTTCATTCCTTCTCTAAAATCTAGTAATAGGATCAAAAATCTTGAGAATTAACTTTTATCTACTTCTATTAAATATCTTGCTCCTCTCTTTAAAGTAAAAGATCACATCTTTGATGAGCTAATATCTATAATAAAATTTTTTGTTTGTTTGAGGAATTTCATTTGCTCTCATTTGGTGGTAGGCTCACTTTGATTAAGAGCACCCTTAACTCCATGCCTTTATATCTCATTCAAACCATTGTGCCAATTCTACCATTAATGAATTGAGCGCCTCATTAATAAATTTTTTGGGTTCTAACAATTCCTCTAAAAGAATGAGACCACTTGGTATAAAAGTGGCACTCTTGAAGGTGGTCTTGGATGTAAGCCTATCAAGGAAGCTATCACTACTTTTTCCTATAAACTTTGGTGGAATTTTAGGAGTAATAATAGTCTTTGGGCTAATTTCATGACTGCTAAATACTACCAGGGTAAGCACCCTCTCATTTGCCCTTATAAAGCGAGAGGCACTCCTATTTGGAGAAGACTTTCTTCCATCAAATGGGATGCCAAATCATTAATTTCTTGGGGGATTAACTCTGGCACCTCTTTCTTTTAGCAAGATAACTGACTGAGGTGGGTCCATTGATGATTTACTTTCTACCCATTCCACTGCTATTAAAGTGAACTCTTTCTGGCAGAATAATATGTGGAATAATAGTAAGCTTACTGATTATATTCTTTCCTCTCTTTTAAACAAGCTTACTACTATTCCTATCATACCTAATCATGATCGGATCCTTTTAAGCTTTCTCAAAATGGTGATTTCAACTTTAAAATGTTTGGATTCATATTAAAGAAGCTCATGATTTTCCAATGTGTTTTTCAAACTTTGGAATAACACTATTCCTACTTTTTTCTGTTCTTACTTTATTTTTGAAAAAACTTCATCCTGTTGACTCCTTGATGTGGGGGAAAGGTTTTCACTTACCTTCAAAATTCCACTGCTACTTTCACATTGAGAATGTAAATAATGTTTTCGTTAATGAAGCCATTGCTTCCAAACTTTGGATTTGGTATGATGATCTCTTTAACATTGTCAAATTCAATGGATCCTTAACTTTATACTAGCTTCTTGAAGTTTATTTCGATAACACTACTAAAGGTCACATTAAAGTCATAACTATCACTCTTATTTGGTTCATATGGATGAAATGATGCAAAACATCATGGGATTCTATGAACCACATGAGGATAATTCTAGAATTAAAAACAAAATTGACTTATTCAATGCCAATTTAATTAACTACAAACAATTCAAAGGTTGTAAATTTGTAATAAAATGGGTTTTAACTTGCCGGATCAACCCAACTGTAAAGATGACAAGATTGTTTATTGGGTAAAACCTCATGTTAATACTATTAAAATTAACACTAATGGTAAAGTCCTATGTGGTTTTGCTTACCCCCTTAATACTTGCTCGCTCTTTGAGCTAATGGCGGTACAAAGCTCTTTGAGATTTGCCTTCAAAAGGTTGGCTCAATATTTGGATTGAGGTGGATGCCTTTGATTGATCTTTGACTTCCACCAAAATGGGCAATTGAATTGTACTATCTTCTCAAGAAGACTAGAGCTCTCATTTCTCAACTCTATTTTAAAATCTCTCAGGTATGGCATGAGGGAAATAATGTGCTAATTACCTTGCCAATTTGGGTGCTAGACTGGATGCTATAAAATTCTTCAATCAACTTATTGTTCCTAAACATTTGCATGGATTGGTGAATCTGGACAATACTCGACTCCCTTTTCTCAAAATTAATCCAACCTATTGGATTGATCTGCTTATATTACGATTAATGCGATGATCATTTTCTATTTAGTGTTGCTATTTCTTGGGAATTCACATCCCGATATCCCTTATTGTTGGTTTAATTACTAGCTTTAATTCTTACCGCTTATGTCTTTCTATTAATGTGATGTTCATTTAGAATTTTGCATCGATACCCTTGTTTGTTATTTTCGATCTCTATGGAATCTGCTGGTTTAACCTCCCAACCTTAAATGGGGCCTTACTACTTCTTTGCTTCCACTTTAATGGTGGTGTTTCTTGTTTGCTGAGGGAGATGTATTACTTTATTCTTATTTTATGCTTTATTTTTTTGATCAATAGGACACCTCTTTGCAATTAATTCATGCTAACTTTCTTTTATCTTGAAGGATCTCATTGATTTACTTTTGATCCATTTTATTGCTATGTTGCCCACTTTGTTTTCTTTTGGCTTATCTTATGGTTAATAATTGTAGTGCTATTTTATTTGTTGGTTGATGGATTATTGGGTCATTATCCAAAGTATCGCTTTGTTAGTGGTTTTTGCCTATATTGTTTTCGATTATTTCTGCAAGTTTGAATTACTAACTGTTTGTTGCCCCGCTATTTTTGTTGTTTGCAACCAGGCTGCAGCTGATCAACTAATGTTTGAAGTCTACTTAATTTGCTGCTATTATTTCCCTATTGGTTCTGTTAGAATTATGCAGATCACTGTGATTATGCTATTGCCTAATTGATATTAACCTATGATGTTTATTCGAATGGGTGGATATTTGGCCGCCTTATTGGTAATTAATCTTGGTTGTTGGCTGAACTGGATTAATGTTAAACAAGCTACTTCTAGGTTTTTGGATCTTATGACCAGTTTCTTTTGAGGTTTTATCGCATGGTGGCTTTGCTTTTGCTTATTATTGTTGTTTGCAATAGGCTTTGATCATCACATGTTTGAGGCATATCTAAACTGCTATTGTTTTTTCCATCTTGGTTTAGCTAGACTTGGCCAGACCACTTCATTATCTACCTGGAATTTATCTTATGAATTGTCTATTTTGAATGGGTGGTTTTATGGTAACTTGCTATTTTTTTCCTATCTTGGTTGTTGGTTTTAACTGATCATTTGGTTTATGCCCAGATTACTGTCATCATTCATGCTTTTGTAGTTGTTTTTTTGATTGATTTTGCTAATCCCATCTTCCCAACCTCGAGAAACATCAATTTTTTGGTTATTTATTAACACTTTGAGATTGGTCTTACTTTATATTTTCCACCGCTTTGAGGATTTTGGTTTAGCCGCAGCCTACTCATCTTTACCTTGAAGGATTTCAATGTTGACTATCTTTGAACCCATTTTGCTTTTTTGCATCTATTTTTAGCTTATCATATGGTGGGTGCAATAATTGTATTATTTTATCATTGTTGGATTTTTGGGTCCTATGTCTAGCTGGCTATCTTTGTGATTGTTGGTTGTGTTTTTTAATGTTTTTCTCATGATCTACTTATAACCTACTTATTTTCATCCTCTTGGTTCTTAGATTTGTGTGATCAATGATTATGCTTTTGCCTAATTTGATTTTAACATGCATTGTTTACTGAATGGGTGGATTTATGGCGCTTTTTGATATTGTCTTGGTATGGCTAACCGGATTATGAGTTTTCCTCATGTTGATTGTGGGATTGTCTCTGATTGTCTTTACTTGAGTTGTTTTTATGGGGGCTTATTACCTGGCCTTATGGTTCATCTAATCTGCATTGCATCTCCCTCCGATAGACTTTAATTCTGTAACTGGGCTTGGGATATCTTGCCTTACACTTTTACTAACTCTTGTAACACTGAGGTTAATTCTGATTGCTTTCTTTCATTACTTTTTTTGAGGTATATCAGTGCATTTACTAGGATTGTTTGTTTAATATTTGTCCCATATGTTTGGGATGGGGTTAATTCCATGCTATTTTATTTGCCTCTGGATTTTGAGGTCTTTCATTAGTATTTTATGCTTCTTACCTTTGCTTGGCCTTTTATGTTGTTTTCCTGTGGTGGGTCTTCATGCTGATCTAATTAAACCCTTGGACTATATTAAAAATGTGGTAGACTTGACAATGATGGCTCGCTTTCATTTGTGTTCGGATTCTCATGACATGGTGCCTAATATGATGACATTTACTCTGCATGGGATCCCTTACCCATTTTGCTCTTTTGTTTTCTTTTCTATTTATTATAGGGTTTGCTTTTATTTGGTGTACTAAGCTAAAAGACTTTCAACAAATGGTTTCTATAGTGTTTGTTGGCTTATGATGTGATGATTTCACCCTTTTGGTTTAGTAGTAGCTCGTGATGTAACCCTTCTATGGATGCTCATATTTGCTTCTCCTCTAACTTGATGTGAAACCTTCTCTATCACACTTCCTTATTATCTTTTCAATTTATGCTCATTCTAGATACTTAAGCTTCTAATTTCTTTTTTACTACAATTTTACATGTGTAATTCTCTTGTTCTCTTGGTTTTCTCCATAGTGTCATGCATTCTCTCATCAAGAGTTTTGGCCCTAATCTTCCATTGGCTTATCTTGTTAATCAATTTGTATCTTTTTGCCTTATTCTTTTTTAATTTTTTTTGGTTGTATTTAGATAGGGATTTACTCTCGACAGGCTATTTTGATTAGTTGTGAGTTTATCCCCTTAAGGACCTTGTAACCCTTTTGTAATAAAATTCCCCTATGGGGTTTCCCAAAAAAATTAAAATTTATAAAAAAACCAAAACCTTAAACCCTAAACCCTAAACCTAAACCCTAAACCTAACCTAAACCTAAACCCTAAACCTCAAATACTAAACCTAAACCTAAAGTAACTAAATAAATTAAAAATAAACTATTTTAAAACCTAATAAGCCTAAACCTAAACCCTAAGAATGGTAACTTTCAAACATCACCATCAACCCGCCTAGATCTTGGTAGGCTTTATCTAAATAATAATAAACCTGGATATGGTGGTGGTCTAAATGGTGGTGGGAGGAGCTTTGCATATGTTGGTATAAGAGATCAATAAGATGGTGGATCCCACTACTAAAGGATTAGGTGGTTTTGATGAACTAGAGAAATAAGAATAAATCCGATTCGCTAAACTGCTTTATAATAGAAATGGTTTTATATCCACGATATTCGATCTATGCATTTTTTTATCCATGTCATCACTTGTGTTTTAAAAACTTGGTGTGTTACTTGGTTGATGAACAAAAGAAAAAATGTTGAATCTAAATTTGTTCTATTTAAAAAAACATATATATTAAAACCCTAAACCCTAAACTAAAACCAATCCTTAAACCTAAAAGCTAAACCTTAACCCTAAACCTAAACCCTAAACCCAAAAAAACCCAAAAAACCCTAAAACCTAAATCCAAAACCTAAACCACAAACCCTAAACTAAACTAACCTTAAACCTAAACCTAAACCAAAATAGTAAACTTAAACTTAAACCTAAACTAAATAAAATATAATAAACTAAAAAATAAATATCCTAAACTAAAATAAAACCTAAAAAATAAACTTAAAAAAACCTATAACCTAAACTAAAAATAAAATAAAACATAAATCTATAAAATAAAAAATAAAACCTAAACCTAAAAATAAAATAAAATAAAACTCAAAAAAAATAAACCGATAAAAAATAAATAAAATAAAAAGCTAAATTAAAATAAATAAACTAAACTAAATAAAAATAAATAAATAAAAATAAAAATTAAAATTAAAATAAACTAAATAAACCTAAACATACCTAAACTAAAAAAAACCTTAAACCCTAACTTAAACCCTAAACACTAAACCTAAACCCTAAACCTAAACCTAAATCCTAAATCCCAAACCTAAACCCTAAACCCTAAAACCAAAACCTAAACCTAAAAAATAAAAAAACCTAAAAATATATATAAAAAATCTAAACATAAAAAATAAATAAAAAATAAAATAATAAAACTTAAAATAAAACAGATAAAAAAAATAAAAAAAATAAAATAAACAAATAAAATTAAACCAAAATTAAACTTAAAAATAAATAGACTTAAATAAAACTAAATAAAAAATAAAACTAAAAGTATAAAATAAAATAAACCTAAACCTAAAAACCTAAGAATAAATAAAAAAAATAAAATCTAAACCTAACAAAAAAACCTAAACCTAAAATAAAATAAAATAAACAAAATAAAATAAACCTAAACCTAAATTAAAAAACTAAAATAAATAGAACCTAAACCTAAATATAAATAAACTAAACATAAACCTAAACCTAAACTAAATAAAATAAAATAAAAATAAACTTAAACCTAAAGTAAAATAAACCTAAATAAGCCAAAAATAAAAAACCTAAACCTAAAAAAAATAAAATAAAACCTAAACCTAAAATTAAATAAAAATAAAACTAACAAAAAAATAAACCTAAACCTAAACCTAAACCTAAAAAAATAAACTAAAATAAAACCTAAACTAAAATAAATAAACCTAAAATTAATAACTAAACAAAATAAAATAAAAAAAATAAACCTAAATAAGAATAAAAAAAATAATATAAACTAAAATAAAAAAATATAAACTAAATAAACCTAAACCTAGATTACTAAATTAAAAACAAAATCATAAACCCTAAATCCTAAACCTAAACCCTAAACCTAACAACCTACCTAAATCCTAATAAAACTTAAACCTAAAATATAAACCCTAAAACCCTAAACCTAAACCCTAAACCTAAACGCTAAACCAAACATAAACCCTAAACCTACAACCATATAAACCCTAAACCCTAAACTAAACCTAAACCTAAAAACTCAAACATAAACCTAAACCTAAAAAAAGTATCAAATAAATTAAAAAAATAAACCTAAACCTAAAACCTAATAACTAAACCTAAACCTAAAGAATAACCTGATGAACAACTATCAAAAACCTACCTGGTGGTGGTTATCATAGGTGGGGACCTAGATCTATATAAATGGAGGGTGGTAATGGACTAAGGATTAACTGTGGTGAAAATGAGATCGGATATGATGGTTGATCCTAAAAAATGGGGTGATTTTGAAATAGAAATTGAAGAACACTAAACCTGCTTATGGAAATGTGTCTAACAAGAGATAGTTTTACTTATCTAAGATTTTTTGATCTAATGCATGCTCATTTTATCTATCACCTGTCTTAGAAAACTTGGTGTGTTACTTTGATGAAATAAAAGAAGAAATTTTGAATTTGAATTTGTTCCTTTAAAACCAAAACCCTAAACCCTAAACTAAAACCTAACCTAAACCTAAAACTAAACCTAAACCAAAACCCTAAACTCTAAACCTAAAACCAAACCCTAAACCAAACCCTAAACCTAAACCTAAACCTAAACCCTAAACCATAAATCCCAAACCTAAACCCTAAACCCTAAACCAATAACTAAACCAAAACCTAAAATAAATAAACCACCTAAACTAAATAAAATAAATAAAATAAAAAATAAACCTAAACCTAAACTAAAAAATTAAACCTAAAAAAAAACCTAAAATAAACCTAAAAAAAATAAAATAATAATATAAACCTAAACATAAAAAAAAAATAAAAATAAACTAAACTAAAAAATAAACCTAAAATAAACCTAAACTAAAAAAATAAAAAATAAAATAAAAAACTTAAGTAAAATAAATAAACTAAACTAAATAAAAATAAAAAAATAAACATAAATTAAAATTAAAATTAAAACAAAAAATAAATAAACCCTTTAATTTAAAAAATATCTTAAACCTTAAACCATAAACCCTAAAACTAAAACTAAACCCTAAACCCTAAACCCTAAACCCTAAACCCTAAAACCTAAACCCTAAACTAAAACCCTAAAACCTAAACATAAACTAAATAAAACCTAAAATAAAATATATAAAAAAGTTAAACCCAAATAAAATAAAAATAAAATAAATTAAAACAAAACTAAAACTTAAGTCTAAACCAAAAAATAAAATAAAATATACTAAAAAAAACTAAAATAAAATAAATAAAAACATAAACTAAACTAAAAAAAAAATAAAAAACATAACAATAAAAAAACCTAAATCAAATAAAAGTAAACATAAAATAAGAAATAAACTTAAAGTGAAATAAAATAAAAAAACCTAAATAAATAAACCCTAAAATAAACCTAATAAATAAAAAATATAATCTAAACCCTAAACATAAAAAAAAAACCTAAACCAAAAAAAAATATATATATATATATATATAAAATCAACATATACCTAAATTAAAATAAAATAAACTAAAGTAAATAAAACCTAAACCTAAACCTAAAATAAACTTAACCTAAACTAATTAAAATAAAATAAACTAAAAATAAACCAAAACCTAAACTAAAAAATAAAATATAAAAATAAACCTAAAATTAAAACAAAACCTAAACCTAAAAACCTAAACCTAAAAATAAAAAATAAAATCTAAACCAAATAAATAAAATAAAATAAAACTAAACTAAGAAACATAAACCTAAACCTAAAAAATAAACTAAAATAAAATCTTAAAATAAAATAAATAAACATAAATGAAAAAACTAAACTAAATAAACATAAAAAAATAAACATAATTAAAAATATAAACTAAACTAAAAAAAAAAAATAAACCTAAACTAAATTACTAAATTTTTTTTTAAAAAAAACCAAATCCTAAACCCTAAACCCTAAACCCTAAACTAAACTCTAAATCCTAAACCTAAACTAAATAACCCTAAACTAAACCCTAAACTAAACCCTAAACTAAAATTAAACCTAAACTAAACAAACCTTAAACCTAAATCAAAACCTAAACTAACCTAAACCAAAATCCTAAACTTAAACCCTAAGCCTAAAACCTAAACTAAAACCCTAAATCCTAAACACTAACTTAAATGACCTAAACTAAACTACCTAAACTAAAAGTTAAACCTAAAACCTTAAACCCTAAACCTAAAATAAACTAACTAAACCTAAAATAAACCCTAAACTAAACTAAACCCTAAACCCTATAACCTAAACCTAAACTTAAAACCTAAACCTAAAACCCAAACCCTAAACTATAAACTAAACCTAAACCCTAAACTTAAACCCTAAACCCTAAATTCTAAACCTAGATCATAAACCCTAAACCCCAAACACTAAACCCTAAACCCTAAACTTAAACCTAAAACCATAAACCTAAACTAAAACCCTAAACCTTAAACCTAAAACTAAACTACATCAAACCTAAAAAATAAAATAAAAAATAAACCTAAATAAAATAATAACATATAAACTAAACTAAAACCTAAATAAACCAAAATATAAAATAATAAAATAAAATAAAAATAAACTAAAATAAATAAAACCTAAACTAAACTAAAAAATAAAATAAACTTAAATATAAAAACTTAAATAAAATAAAACTAAATAAAATAAAAAAATAAACCCAAAATAAAATAAAATAAAACCTAAAATAAAAAATAAACTTAAGATAAACTAAAAAAACTAAATTTAAATAATAAAATAAAATAAACATAAACCTAAACTCTAAACCCTAAACCAAAACCCTAAACCTAAACCCTAAACCTAAAAACCCTAAACCTAAACCCTAAACCCATACTAAACCCTAAACTAAAACAAAAAAACCCTAAACCCTAAACCCTAAAAACCTAATTTCCTAAACCTAAACTAAATAAAACCTAAAAAAAACCCTAAACCAAAATAAAATAAGAAAATTAAAAAAAACTTAAACTAAAATGTAAACCTAAACATAAACCTAAACCTAAAAATAAAATTAAAAATAAAAACTAAACAAAAAAATACATAAAATCCTAAACCAAACTAAAAAATTAAAATAAACCTAAAATAAAAGAAAATAGAAATTAAATAAAAACCTAAACCTAAATAATAAACCTAGAAATAAGTAAAAAATAAAAGCTAAACCTTAGACAAAAAAAACCTAAACTGAAACTAAAATTAATAAAACCTAAACCTAAACCTATACCTAAACTAAATAAAATAAAATAAATAAAACATAAACCTAAACCTAAACTAAAAATAAAACCTAAAAATAAACCTAAAATAAAAACCTAAAACCTAAACCTAAAAAAAGTAAAATAAAAACCTAAAATAAAACTTAAATATAAAAAATAAAATAAAAATAAAACCAAACTAAAAAAATATACATAAACCTAAACTTAAACCTCATAATTAAACTTATTCTAAAAACCAAAACTAAAATAAATAAACATAAAAAGATAAACTAAACAAAATAAAAATACCAAATCAACCTAAATAAAAATATAAAATAAACTCAATAAACCTAAACCTATCAATTTCTATAATTTAAAAAAAAAACATAAACACTAAATCCTAAACCTTAAAAAACCCTTAACCTTAAATCTTAAACCCTAAATGCTAAACCCTAAACTAACCCTAAACCCTAAACTCTAAACATTAAACCCTAAACTGTAAACTTAATCCTTAAACCATAAACTCTAATCTTTAACCCTAACCCTAAACCTTAAACCTTAAACTAATCCTAAACCCTAACTCCTAAACCCTAAAAACCCTAAACCCTAAGGCCTCAACTATAAATCCTAAACCCTAATCCAACCCTAAACTCTAAACTAACCATCAACCCTAAAGCCCAAAAACTCTAAACCCTAAAGCTTAAACACTAAACTCAAAACCCTAAAACCTAAACCCTAACCTAAACACTAAACTATAAACTTTAAAACTAACCATAAGCCCTAAACTTACAACCCTAAACTAAAATAAAATAAAATCCTAAACTAAACCTAAACCTAAACCTAAACTTAAATATAAAATAAAATAAAAAATAAAACTAAACTAAAATAAAATAAATAAAAACCTCAACTAAACTAAAGAAATAAAATAAACCTAAATAAAAAACCCAAATAAATTAAAACTAAACATAAAATAAAAATAAAATCAACCTAAAATAAAATAAAATAAAAACTAAATAAAAAACTAAACCTAAAAAATAAACAAAAAATAAAACCTAAAAATAAATAAAAAATAAAACTAAAAAAACATAAACCTAAAATAAATAAAATAAAATAAACCTAATCCTAAACTAAAATAGACTAAATAAAAAACTAAACCTAAACCTAAACTAAACTAAACCTAAAACCTAAACTAAATAAAATAAAAGAAACTAAAAATAAACCTTAACTATACTAAAAAATAAAATTAACCTAAGAATAAAAAACCTAAATAAAATAAAAACTAAACCTAAAATAAAAATAAAATATACCTAAATTAAAATAAAATAAAACTAAATAAAACCTAAACCTAAAAAAACCTAAAATAAATAAAAAAACATAAACCCTAAACAAAAATAAAACCTAAACCTAAAATAATAAAATAAACCAAAACCCAAACTAAAATAAACTAAAATAAAATAAAAAAAACTAAACCTAAACCTAAACCTAAACTAAATAAAATAAAATAAACTAAAAATAAACCTAAACCTAAACTAAAAAATAAAACCTAAAATAAACCTAAAATAAAAACCTAAAACCTAAACCTAAAAAAATAAATAAAAACCTAAACATGAAAAGAAAAAAAATAAAACCTAATCTTAAAAAAGAAAATCAATATAAAACTAAACTAAAAAATAAACTTAAACATAAACCTAAACCTAAACCTAAAAAATAAAATAAAATGAAAAACCAAAACAAAAATAGATAAAGCTAAAAATTAAACTTAACTAAATAAAAAAATAAACCTAAATCAAAAAAAATAAATAAAATAAACTAAAATAAATAAAAAATAACTAAATAAACCCAAACCGACTAGTTTGCATAATTTTAAAAAAATAAAAAAGAAAAGAATTAAAGAACCCTAAACCCTAAAACTATCCGTAAACCCTAAACTGTAAACCCTAAGCCTACAACCCTAAACCCTAAACTCTAAACTTAAAACCATTAACACTAAAAAACTTAAACCATAAACCCTAATCCTAAAAATTCTAAACCCTAAACCCTAAACCCTAAAGCCTAAAACCTAAAACTAAAACCATAAACCCTAAACCCTAAACTCAAAACTAACCCTAAACCCTAACCTTAAATCCTAACTCATAAAACCCTAAACCCTAAACCCTAAAAGCCTAAAATCCTAAACCTAAACTACATAAAACCCAAAAATAAAATAAAAAAAACCTAAGCCTAAATAAAATAAAAACCTAAACTAAAACCTTAACCTAAACCTAAAAATAAAATAAAATAAGTTAACTAAAATAAATATAAATAATAAATAAAAATCTAAATTAAACTAAATAAAATAAAATAAAATAATGAATAAAAAATCAAAATAAAATAAAAACTAAATGTAAAATAAAAAATAAAATAAACCTAAAATAAACCTAAAATACAATAAAATAAAAACTAAATAAAAACCTAAACCTAAAAAGTTAACCTAGAAATAAAACCCAAACCCTAAACTAAATAAAAACCTAAACTTAAAATAAAATAAAATAAAATAAACCTAAACCTATAATAAAATAAAATAAATTAAATTAAATAAAACCTAAAGCTAAACCTAAACCCTAAACTAAATAAAATAAAAGAAATTAAACATAAACCTAAACCTAAATAAAAAAATAAAATTGAAAATAAAAAACTTAAACTTAAACCTAAAAAAAAATAAAAAAAAACCTAAAGCTAAACTTAAAATAAAAAATAAAACCTAAACCCAGAAAATATAAATAAAAATAAAACTCTACTAAAAAATAAACCTAAACCTAAACCGAATCTAAAAAAATAAACTAAAATAAAATAACTAAACTAAAATAAAAAACCTAAACTAAAATAAATAAACTAAAATAAATAAACTAAACTAAATAAAAAAATTAACATAAATAAAAATAAAAATAAACTAAAATTATAAAAATAAAATAAATAAACTAACTAAACAAAGAATTAAACAAAAGAACAAGAACAACAACAACAACAAGCCTTAATCCCACTAAGGTGGTACACATGAATCCTTCGTCTCCATAGTGTCCTATTCTGTGTCAAATTCTTATTTAAATCAAGTATACTAAGATCATTTTGTATACATCTTAACCAAGTCTTTTTAGGTCTACCTCTACCTTTCTTAACATAAGGCAAATCTAATGTATCTACTCTCCTAACCGGGTCATCGAACGACAACGCTTTATATGGCCAAACCATCTAAGACGAATCTCCCTAATCTTATCTACCACTGGAGCTACTCCAACCTTTTCCCGAATATACTCATTTTGCATTCTATCTCTAAGAGTAAAGCCACTCATCCACCTAAGCATCCTCATCTCTCGTAACACTTAACTTAGTCTTATGCTTCTTTTATTGGCCAACATTCTACACCATAAGTCATCAGTGTCTTACCACCATCTTATAAAATTTTCCTTAAGTTTAAGTGGAACTTTTCTATCACATAATAGGCTAGATGCATTCCTCCACTTCAACCATCCAACTTGAATTCTACTAATAACATCTTCATCTATTTAACCATCATTCTGAACAATGGAACCTAAATATCCAAACACTCACTCTTAATGACTTGTTCACCTAATGTCACAACACTACCACTAGAACTTCTACAACTAAAATTACACTCATATATTCTATTTTAGATCTACTTAAATGAAAACCTTTAGACTCTAGAGTTGACCTCCATAATTCAAGTTTTGTTGGACTCCCTAGTCTTATCAACAAGAAGAATGTCATCAACAAAAAAAGCATACACCAAGGTACATCTTCTTGTAAATGCCTAGTAAGAACATCCATAACTAAAGTAAAAAAAGAAGGGCTTAAAGCGATCCTTGATCTAACTAACCAAATAGGAAAATATTTTGTCAATCCTCCTTGTGTTTGGACACAAGCAATACTCTAGTATACATATCCTTAATGACTTGAATATAACCAATATTAACTCCTTTCTATTCTAGAACTCCAAAGAACATCTCTTGAAACTTTATCATAAGCTTTCTAAATCAATAAATATCATATGTAGATCCTCCTTACTTTCTCTATGCTTCTCATCAAACCCTTAACAAATGTAGCATCCATAGTTGATCTACCTTGCATGAAACCAAACAAATTGTGAGAAACTTTTGTGTCATCAACCTATGCTCACTACTCTCCATAATTTTAATGTATGGCACATTAACTTAATTCTTTATAATTTGTACACTCTTGTGCATCACCTTTATTCTTAAATATAGAACCAATAAAACTCTTTCCCCACTCATCTAGCATCTTTTTAGTCTTTAAAATGACATTAAAAAGATTTGTAAGCCAAGAAATTCCTTGATCTCCTAAACATTTCCACACTTCTATTGGAATATAATCCATTCCTACTATGTTTCACATTTAATTTTCTTTAAAGCTTCACTAACTTCGTGATTTACTAATATGATAAAAAATGAAATTTCTATTTTTGTTTAGGTATTAAGGTTGCTAAAATCAATCGTCTTTTAGATCCTTCATTGAAAGGTTTATCAAAATACCTCATCAACCTATTTTCAATATCATTTTCTAAAAAAATTATTTTATTAGTTTCATCCTTAATACACCTCACTTGAACTATGTCTTTCTCTTTGGTTGGCTATCTTATGCATACATCTTTCACCTTCTTTGGTATCTAATCTATTGTATAAATCACTAAAAGCTAAATTTTTTCATCATATCGCTTTAGAATCTCTAGCCACATTATATCTTTCCCAATTCTGAAGTTTTTACATCTAAACCAAGTTTTATAACAATACTTATTTTTTTTATCTTTTTTTTGCACACTCGACTCCACCACCAACTATTCTTATTAAAAGAAGCTTTTCCTTTTGATTCTCCAAGCACATCTTTAGAACTTGCTTAATTTCACTTAATTTTTCCACATAATGTTAGCTTCCTCATGAACATCCCAAATTCTAATCTCTTGTAGCTTCCTCTTAAAAATATTTTTATTTGTGTTCTTTAAGTGTCCCCATCTAATTCTAGGACAATAATTTGGTTTTTTTTTTCTTACAACCTTTCATCTTAAAATCTAAAACTAATAATTGATGTTGGGTACTTAGATTTTCACTTGGAATGACCTTACAATCTTTACAATCTAAACGATCTATTTTTCTTATCAGAAAATAATCAATCCATGTTTTACTAGATCCATTTTTATAAGTAATAATATGTTCATCTCTTTTCTTAAATAAAGTGTTAGCAACTACAAAATCATAAGCTAAAGCAAAATCTAATATATACCTTCTTCATTAGTCACCCAAAATCCATAACCACCATGAATACTTTTAAAATCTTCTACCACTCTACCAACATGTCCATTTAAATCTCCTCCAATAAATACTTTTCTTCAAGAGGTATCTTTTGTATTAATCCCTCTAATTCATTCCAAAATTTTCTTACCTCCAAACCTACTTGAGGAGCATACACTTATAACATTGATAATCAGTATCAACAATAAACTTTAAAGCTATAATTCTATCCACATCTATTAATATTTATAACATAATCCTTCAAACTTTTATCTATAATCACACCTACACCATTTTTAGTTCGACTTTTACCTGAATACCAAAGTTTAAAACCTAAACTATCAATCTCCTTTCTCCCCAACCCATTTAGTTTCTTGAACACATAAAATATTTATCTTTCTATGAACCATAATATAATATTAATTTACCTGTAAGAGTACCTATATTCCAAGATCCTAACTAAACAAAAGAAGAAATGTTGCAAATCTTAATTTGTTCTCGCTAAAAAACCAAAACCTATATGCTAAACCAAAACCCTAAACCTAAACCTAACTAAACCCTAAACCCTAAACCCTAAAAACCCTAACCCCAAAACCCGAAACCCTAAACCCTAAAACCTAATACCTAAACCTAAACACTAAAAATCATAAACCTAAAACCTGAAACCCTAAACCCTAAAACCTAAAACTCTAAACCCTCAACCCTAAACACTAAAACCTCAACCCTAAACACTAAACTCTAAACCCAAAAAATAAACCCTAAACCTTAAACTAAACCTAAACCTTAAACCCTAAAAAGTTAAAAACATAAATGTAAACTAATTAAAATAAAACAAAATAAAAACATAAACTAAAAACTAAGCCTAAACCTCAAAAGAAAATATAATAAAAAAAAATTTAACTAAAATAAAATAAATGAAAAAGTAAACTAAATTAAAGAAAGCCTAAATAAAATAAAAATTAAACCTAAAATAAAAATAAAATAAACTTAAAATGAAATAAACCTAGAAGATAAATCGACAGATAAATCCTAAACCCTAAACTTAAAAGAAACCTAAACCTAAAATAAAAATAAAATAAACAAAATAAAAGGAACCTAAACCTAAACTAAAATAAATAAAACATAAACATAAACCTAAACCCTAAACTAAATAAAATAAATTAAATAAAAAATAAACCTAAACCTAAATTAAAAAATAAAACCTAAAAATAAACCTAAAATACAAACCTAAAACCTAAACCTAAAAAAATACAATAAAAACCTAAACCTAAACATAAAATAAAAAATAAAATTAAACCTAGAAAATAAACTAAAAATAAAACTCGATTAAGAAATAAACCTAAATCTAAACCTAATCCAAAAAATAAAATAAAATAAAATACCTAAATTAAAATAATAAAAAACTCGACTAAAATAAATAAACCTAAAATAAATAAACTATACTAAATAAAATAAAAAATAAACATAAATAAAAATAAATAAATAAAAATAAACTAAAATAAATAAAAAATAAACTAAATGAACAAATTAAACAAAAGAAGAAATGTTGTAAAATCAATTTGTTCTGTTAAAAAAAAAAAAATCAAACCCTAAACCCTAAACTAAAACTAACCCTAAACCTAAACCCAAAAACCTAAACCCTAAAAACCTTACACCCTAAACTCTAAACCCTAAACCCTAAACAATAAGCCTAAAACCTAAACCCTAAATCTTAAACCCTAAACTAACCATAAACCCCAAACCCTAAAATTCTAAAGCCTAAACCTAAATTAATTAAAACCTAAAAATTAAATAAATAAAAAAATATAAACCAAACTAAAATACAACAACAACAATAAGCCTTTATCCCACTAAGTGGAGTTGGCTACTTGAATCCTAATCCCAAAAAAATACCCTAAATCATAAACCCCAAACCCTAAACCCTAAAGCTTAAACTAACCCTAAACCCCAAACCCTAAAATTCTAAAAGCCTAAACCTAAACTAATTAAAACCTAAAAATAAAAAAATAAAAAAATATAAACCAAAATAAAATACAACAACAACAAGAGCCTTTATCCCACTAAGTGGGTCCTACTTGAATCCTCTCCATTATTATGTGTCAATTCTCATTTAATTCAAGTATAAGGTCATTTTTATACATCTTAACCAAGTCTTTTAGGTCTACCTCTACCTTTCTTAACATAAGGCAAATCTAATGCATCTACTCTCTTAACCTCATCGACGGCCGATGCTTTATGTATTAAACCACGCTCTCTAATCTTATCCGCCACCGAGTTACTCCAACTTTTTCCAACATACTCATTTTGCATTTTATCTCTAAGAGTAAAGCCACTCATCCACCTGAGCATCCTCATCTTTGTAACACTTAACTTAGTCTTATGCTTCTCTTTATTGGCCAACATTCGCACCATAAGTAATCAGGTCTTACCACCATCTTATAAAATTTTCTTAAGTTTAAGTGGAACTTTTCAATCACACAACAAAGCCGATGCATTCCTCCACTTCAACCATCCAACTTGAATTCTACTAATAACATCTCCATCTATTTCACCATCATTTTGAAAACAATCATGACTAAACCAAAATAAAATAAGAAAATAAAATAAAATAAATTAAAAACATAAAGTAAAACATAAACCTAAACGTAATCCTAAACATAAAGCTAAAAAAAAAACTTAACTAAAATTAAATAAATAGAAACCTAAACTCACCTAAAAAATAAAAAACCTAAATAAAATGAAAACTTAACCTAAAATAAAAATAAAATTGAACAAAAATTAACTAAAATAAAACATAATAAAACCTAAACAATAAACTTAAAAATAAAACCAATAAATAAAGAAAAAATAAAACCTAAACCCTAAACTAAAAAAAACCCAAAACCTAAAATAAAAATAAAATAAACCTAAACCTAAACTAAAATAAATAAAACCTAAACCTAAATCTCAACCTAAAAAAAAAAAATAAACTAAAAATAAACTTAAACTAAAAAATAAAACCTAAAAATAAACCTCAAATAAAAACCTAAAACCTAAACCTTAAAAAAAATAAAAACTTAAACCTAAAAATAAAATATAAAATAAAAATAAAACTAAACTGAAAAATAAACCTAAACCTAAACCTACAAAATAAAATAAAATAAAAACCTAAACTAAAATAAATAAACTAAACAAAATAAAAATAAAAAGAAACCTAAATCAAAATTTAAATTAAACTAAATAAACCTAAACCTACCAGTTTACTTAATTTAAAAAAATGAAAAAAATTTTAAAAAAATAAATAAATAATCTAACTATAAACCCTAAACCCTAAAACCCTAAAACCTAAACCTTAAACCCTAAAACATATAACCCTAAATCATAAATTAAATAAAAAACCAAAATCTAAATAAAATAAATTAAATTAAATTAGAGAAACCTAAACCTAAACCAAAAAATTTAATAAAATAAAAATTAAAACTATACTAAATTAAAATAAATAAAAACCTAAACTATATTAAAAATAAAATTAACTTAAAATTAAAAAACCAAAATAAAATTAAAACTAAACATAAAATAAAAATAAAATAAACCTATAATAAAATAAAATAAAAATTAAAGAAAACCTAAACCTAAAAATAAAAATAAAAATATTACCTAAGAAAAAACCTAAACCCTAAACTAAAAAAGAAACCCTAAATCTAAAATAAAGAAAATAAAATAAACCTAATCCTAAACTAAAATAAATAAAACCTAAACCTAAACCTAAACTAAACTAAAACTAAACCCTAAATAAAATAAAATAAAATAAAATAAAACTAAGCCTAAACTTAAACTAAAAATAAAACCTTAAAATAAACCTAAAATGAAAAACTAAAACCTAAACCTATGAAAATAAAATAAAAACCTAAACCTAAAAATAAAAATAAAAAATAAAACCTAAACCTAAAAAATAAAATAAAAATATACTAAAGTCAAAAATAAAATAAAATTTAAATCTGAACTAAAAAAATAAACTAAAATAAATAAACTAAACTAATAAAAAACCTAAATAAATAAAATAAAATAAAATAAACTAAATATTTAAAAATAAACTAAATAAACTTAAACATGGGTTTACTTAATTTAAAAAAAAGAACACTAAACCCTAAACCCTAAACCCTAAATCCTAAGCCATAAACCCTAAACCCTAAAACTAACCCTGAACCCAAAACCCAAAACCTACAACCTTAAACCAAAAACCCTAAACAACCCTAAACCTATACCCTAAACCCTAAAAGCATAAACCCTAAAATTGTAAACCCTAAACCCTAAACCTTAATTATAACCCTAAACCCCAAACCCTAAACCTCAAATACTAAACCTAAACCTAAAGTAACTAAATAGATTAAAAATAAACCAAAACCCTAAAACCTTATAAACCTAAACCTAAACCCTAAGAATGGGCAGAACCTTGATGGTAGGAACATCACCATCAACCAACCTAGATCTAGTGGTGCGTGGAGGCGTTGTCATAGTGGTTGTGGGGATTTAGAAGTTCTAGTGGATATGGAGGTGGTGGTCGAAAGTGGTGGTTATGGAGGTGGGAGGAGTGATGGAGGTTACAACCATGGGGTGGGAGATATCGAGATATGATGGTGGATCCTAAGGCCGTGATGGTTTTCATGGGAATAGAGAAATAAGAACAATTATATCGCCGCTTATGGAATTGTGTCTTTACAAAGATAGATGATTCTAGTTATCTAGGGTTTTGATTTGCTCTATGCATGCACATTTTGATCTATGTCGTCACTTGTGTCTTAGAAAACTTGGTGTTACTTGGAAGAAATGAATCAATTTGTTCACCATTAAAAAAAAAACCATAAACCCTAAACCCTAAACCAAAACCTAAACACTAAACCTAAACCCAAAACCTTAAATCGTGGTGGTGGCCGAGGGAGAGATAGGGGATATGATGGTGTATCCAGCTACTATAGTGGCCGGTGGTTCGATGGAACTGAGAAATCAAGAATAGTCAACCAATCGCTTATGGAACTGCTTTAGAGAAATGGTTCTATTATCGTGGTTTTGATTTGCTCTATACATGCTCATTTTTATCTATATCATCACATGTGTCTTAGAAAACTTTTGTGTTACTTGGGTGATGAAATTGAAAAGAAGAAATGTTGAATCAATTTGTTCTCGTTAAAAAAATACATATAATAAAAATCCTAAACCATAAACTAAAACACGGACCCTAAACCTAAAACCTAAACCCTAAACCCTAAACCCTAAACCCTAATCCCCAAACCATAAACCCTAAAACCTAATCCCCAAACCATAAACCCTAAAACCTAAACTAATTGTAAACCCTAAACCTAAACCTAAAATAAAGTAAACCTAAACCTAAACTTAAACTAAATAAAAGAAAATAAAAAAAAATAAACCTAAACTAAAACAAAACCTAAAATGAACTTAAAATAAAACCTAAAACCTAAACCTAAAAAATAAATAAAATAAAATATAAAACTAAATATAAAAATAAAAATAAAAAACCTAAACCTAAGAAATAAAATAAACAATACTCAACTAGAAAATAAACCTAAACCTAAAAAATAAAATAAAATAAAATAAATTATAAAAAATAAGAATAAATAAAATTAAAATTAAAATAAAATAAATAAACCTAAACCTACTAGTTTACTTAATTTAAAAAATAAAACTTTAAGCTAACCCTAAACCCTAAAGCCTAAGCACAACTCTAAAGCGTAAACCCTAACCCTAAACCTTAAATCGAAAAATCCTAAACCACAAAAACCTAAACGCTAAACCTTAAATCATAAAAACCTAAAAATCTAAACCTAAACTAAAAAAAACCTAAAAATAAAAAATATAAAAAAACCTAAACCTAAATTAAATAAAAAATACAATAAAATAAAAACCTAAACTAAAATGTAGATCTAAACCTAAAAATAAAATAAAATAAATAAATAATAAACTAAATTAAAATAAATAAAAAACCTAAACTAAAATTAAAAAATAAAATAAACCTAAGAATAAAAAAATCTAAATAAAATAAAACTGTAAAATAAAACTAAAATTAACTTAAAATAAAATAAAATAAAAAACTAAATAAAACCTAAAATAAACCTAAAATAAATAAAAAATAAACTTAAACACTAAACTAAAAAAAACCTAAGCCTAAAATAAAAATAAAATAAACAAAATAAAATAAACCTAAACCTAAACTAAAATAAATATAACCTAAACCTAAACCTTAACTATAAAAAATAAAATAAACTAGAAATAAACCTAAACCTAAACTAAAAAATAAAACCTAAAAATAAACCTTAAATAAAAACCTAAAACCTAAACCTAAAAAATAAAATAAAAACCTAAACCTAAACCTATAATTAAAAAAAAACATAAACCTAAAGTAAAAAAATAAAAATAAAACTCAACTAATAAATAAACCTAAACCTAATCCTAAACCTAAAAAATAAACTAAAATAAATAACCAAAACTAAAGTAAATAAACCTAAAATAAACAAAGTAAAATAAATAAATAAAATGAAATAAAAAAATAAAAAATAAACTAAATAAACTAAATAAACTAAATAAACCTAAACTTATCGGTTTACTTAATTTAACAAAAAAAAACCATAAACCCTAAACCTACATCCTAAACCCTGAACCCTAACCCTGAACCCTAAACCCTAAAATCATAAACCCTAAAACCCTAAACCCTAAACCCTAAACACTAAACCTACAAACATAAACCCTAAACCTACAACCATAAACCCTAAACCTAAACCTCAACACTAAACCCTAAACCCTAAATCCTAAACCCTAAAAAACCATAAACCCTAAACCCTAAACACTAACCCTAAACCCTAAATCCTAAAAGCATAAACCCTAAAACCCTAAACCCTAAACCCTAAACACTAAACCATAAACCCTAACCCTAACCCTAAACCCTAAACCTCAAACATAAACCTAAGCCAAAAGTAACTAAATAAATTAAAAATTAAATCTAAACCCTAAAACCTAATAAACCTAAACATAAATCCTAAGAATGGGCAAAACCTTGCTGGCAGGAACATCACCGTCAACCATCCTCAGTGTAGATCTGCTGGAGAGAGGCAATATTGTAGTGGTGGTTTAATTTGGAGTGGAGAGGAGTGGTGGTTAGGGAGGCGGGAGGAGCCACGAAGGTTACATGGTGTGGCATAGGGAGAGATCGAGGATATGATGGTGGATCTCGAGGCCAGGGTGATTTTCATGGGAACAAGAGAACTAAGAACACATTATATCGCTTATGGAATGTCTTTACAAAGATAGATGGTTCTAGATATCTAGGGCTTTTGATTTGCTCTATGTGTGCTCATTTTTTATCTATGTCGTCACTTGTGTCTTAGAAAACTTGGTGTGTTACTTGGTTGATGAAATAAAAATAAAAAATGTTGAATCTGAATTTGTTCATAGTTAAAAAAAAACCAAAAACCCTAAACCCTAAACTAAAACCTAACCCTAAACCTAAAACCTTAACCCAAAACCCTAAACCCTAAAACCTAAATCCTAAACCCTAAAACATAAACCTTAAACCCTAAACCTAACCTAAACCCTAAACCCCAAAACCCTAAACCCTAAACCCTAAACTAACCTTAATCCCTAAACCTAAACCTAAAATAAAGTAAACCTAAACATAAACTAAATAGAATAAAATAAACTAAAAATAAACTTAAACCTATACTAAAAAAAACCTAAAAATAAACCTAAAATAAAAACCTAAAACTTAAACCTAAAAATAGAAAATAAAAATATAAACCTAATCCTAAAAATAAAAAATAAAACCTAAGCCTAAAATGAAAATAAAACTCAACTAAAAAATAAACCTTAACCTAAACATAAACCTAAAAAACAAAATAAAATAAAAAACCTAACTAAAATAAATAAAGTAAACTGAATAAAAATTAAAACTAAACCTAAACCTGTTTACATAATTTTTTAAAAAATCCTAAACCTTAAGCTAACCCTAAACCCTAAAGCCTAAACACTAAACTCTAAACCCTAAACCCTAACACTAAACCCTAAACCCTAAAACCCTAAACCCTAAAACACTAAACACTAAACCCTAAACCCTAAAAACCTAAAAACTTAGACCTAAACTAAATAAAACCTAAAAATAAATATATAGAAAAAACCTAAACCTAAATTAAACAAAAAAGTAGAATAAAATAAAATAAAAACCTAAACTAAAACCTAAGTCTAAACCAAAAAATAAAATAAAATAAATTAATAAAATAAACTAAATTAAAATAAATAAAAACCTAAAGTAAAGTAAGAAAATAAAATAAACCTAATAATAAAAAACTTAAATAATATAAAAACTAAACATAAAATAAGATTGAAATATACCTAAAATAAAAACTAAATAAAATAAACCTAAACCTAAACAATAAACCTAAAAATAAAACCTAAAATGAATAAAAATAAAATTCAAACTAAACTAAAAAAAAAAACTAAACCAAAAAAGATAATAAACCTAAATAAAAATATATAAACTAAATAAACCTAAACTATTAGTTTACATAATTTAAAACCTAATCCTAAACCCTAAACACTAAATACTAAACTTAAACTAAACCCTAACCTTAAACTAAACTAATAAACCTAAACCCTAAATTTTAAACTCTAAACCCAAAACCTAAAGTAACCTAAACCATAAATCATAAACTAACCTTAAACACTAAACCTAAACCCTAAATAATAAACCTAAACACTAAACCTAACACTACCCTAAACCTAAACCCTAAACCTAAAGTTAAAACATTAAACCTTAATGCTTAAACTTAAACCCTAAACCAACTAAACTTAAACCCTAAACTTAAAACCCTAAACCTTAAAGCCTAAACCCAACCCCTAAACTATAAACTAATCTAAACATAAACCCTATGAACCCTAAACCTAAACCCTAATAACTAATCCCTAAAGTAAACACTAAACCCTAAACTTAAGTTTAAACCTAACCTAAACTAAACTAAAACCTTAAACCCTAACCCTAAACCTAATTTGAAATAACTTAAACTTAAATGCTATACACTAAACCTATAACCCTAAACCCTAAACTTAAACCCTAAACCCTAAACCATAAAACCTAAACCTAAAACCTTAAACCTTAAACCCTAAAACCCTGTATTCTAAACCCTAAACCATAAAATCTACAACCCTAGACCCTAAACCCTAAACACCAAATCCTAAACCCTAAACCCTAAACCATAAACCCAAAACCCTAAACCCTAAACCTTAAACCCAAAAAACCTAAACTAAATCAAAACTAAAAATAAATAAATAAAAAAAATCTAAACCTAAATAAAATAAAAACCTAAATTAATGCTAAACCTAAAGCTAAACCTAAACCTAAAACTAAAATAAAATAATAAATAAATAAAAATGTAAACAAACTAAAAAAATAAAGTAAACCTTAACATAAAAAAATTTAAATAAATAAAACTAATTTAAAATATAAAATAAACCCAAAATAAAATAAAATAAAACTAAATAAAAACCTAAACCTAAAAAATAAACTTAAAAATAAAACCTAAACCCTAAACTTTAAAAAAAACCTAAACCTAAAATAAATAAAATAAAATAAACATAAACCAAAACTAAAATAAATAAAACCTAAACCCTAAACCTAAAACCCTAAATCCTGAAACCCTAAACCCTAAACCATAAACCCTAAAGCCTAAAACCTAAAACCCTAAATCAGAAAACCCTAAACCAAAAAATTGAAAACCTAAAACCCAAAATCCAAAACCTTAAACCCTAAAAATATAATTTCCAAAACCTAAAAATAAAATAAATAAAAAACATAAACCTAGATAAAATAAGAAAAATAAAAAATAAAAATAAAAAGCTAAACCTAAACCTAAACCTAAAAAATAAAAATAAAATAAAATAAAAACTAAAAACTAAACTAAGACAAAATACATAAAAACCTAAACTAAACTAAAAAATAAAATAAACCTAAAAATAAAACCAAAACGTAAAATAAAATAAAATCAACCTAAAATAAATAAAATAAAATTAAAAAAACCTAAACCTACACAATAAACCTAAAATAAAACCTAAAAATAAATAAAAATAAAACCTAAACCTAAATAAAAAAAATACCTAAACCTAAAATAAAAAGAAAATAAGCCTAAACTAGAACTAAAATAAATAAAATATAAACCTAAACCTTAACTAAATAATATAAAATATACTAAAAAAAAACCTAAACCTAAACAACAAAATAAAACCTAAAAATAAACCTAAAATAAAAACCTAAAACCTAAACATAAAAAAGTAAAATATAAAAGTAAAACTAAACCTAAAAATGAAAAATAAAACTTAAACCTAAAAAATAAAATGAAAATAAAAATAAACTAAAAAATAAACATAAACCTAAATTTAAACCTAAAAAATTAGCTAAAATAAAAAACCTAAACTAAAATAAATAAACATAAAATAAATAAACTAAACAAAATAAAAATAAAAATAAACCTAAATAAAAATATAAAATAAACTAAATAAACTAAATAAACTAAACACCGATTTAATTTAAAAGAAAAAACTAAATTTAAACCCTAAACCCTAAACTTAAACTAAACTAAACCTAAACCCTAAAACCTAAAACTAACCTAAACCCCTACTAAACTAAACCTAAACCCTAAACTAAACTAGAAACTTAATCATTAAACTCTAAACTCTAATCCTAAACCCTAACCCTAAACCCTAAACCCTAAACCCTAAACTTTATAACCCTAACCTTAAACCCTAAATCCAACCCTAATCCATAAACCTAAACTAAGCTAAACTATAGACACTAAACCTAACCTATACCTAAACTCAAAACCCTTAAACCTAAAGTTTAAAACACTAAACCTAAAACCCTAACTCAACCCTAACCTAAACCCTAAACCTTAAAACTAAACATCACTAAACTAAACCCTAAACTCTAAGTTTTAAACCTACAATCCTAAACCCTAAACCCTAAACCATAAACCCTAAACCCTAAAACCCTAAACTCAAAACCATAAACCCTAAACCCTAAACCCTAAACCATAAACCTAAAAACCTAAAAACCTAAACCTAAACTAAATAAAACCTAAAAATAATATAAATAAAAAAAAACCTAAACCTAAATAAAATAAAAACCTAAACTAAAACTTAAACCTAAACCTAAAAATAAAATAAAATAAAAATAAAATCTAAATTAAGATAAAATAAATAAAAACTTAAATTAAGCTAAAAATGAAAATAAAAACCTTAATATAATAAAAACTTAACATAAAATAAAATAAAATAAACCTAAAATAAAATAAAATAAAAACTAAATAAAAATCTAAACTAAAAAACTTTAAAAAAACCTAACAATAAATAACAAATAAAACCTAAACTCTAAACAAAGAAAAAATAAAAATACAACCCTAAACCTACAACCCTAAACTATAAACCCTAAACCCTAAACCCTAAACACTAAAGCCTAAACCTTAAATCCTAAACCCTAAATCCTAAAACTAACCCTAAACCCTAAACCCTAAACCTACAACCCTAAACCCTAAACCATAAAAAATTGTTAACCCTAAACCCTAAACTAACCATAAACCCTAAACCTAAACCCTAAACCTTAAAACCCTAAAACATAAACCTTAAACTAACCCTAAACCCTAAACCTAAACCTAAAGCTCCTAAACCCTCTAACCCTAAACGCCCTTAAACTCAAATCCCCTAAACCCTAAAGCTCAAACACTAAACCTAACCCTAAAACACTAAACCCTAAAGCTAAACACTAAACCCTAAAACCCTAAACCCTAAACCTAAAACATAAACCTAAACCTAAACTAAATAAAACATAAAAATAAACTAAATAAAAAACCTAAACCTAAATAAAATATAAAATAAATACAAATAAAATCTAAACTAAACTAAAATAAATAAAAAACCTAAAACCTAAAAAATAAAATAAAATAAAAATAAAAAATCAAATAAAAGAAATAAAAACCTAAATAAAATTAAAAAGTAAAATGAACCTAAGAATAAAACCTAAATAAAATAAAACTAAACCTAAAATAAAAATAAAATAAACCAAAAATAAAATAAAATAAAAACTAAATAAAAACTTAAATTTAAAAATAAACCTAAAAATAAATAAAAAATAATTCCAAAACCCTAAACTAAAAAAAAATATGGATTGATTTGATTGTAGGTAAGTGGATTATCATAATCCCTAAGGCATAACATAATCCTATGGTTAACCCTTCTAAGTCTTTAGGCTTAGGTTAAGTGTTTATCTAATTGTTAGAAGTGTATGACTAGAAAAGTCTTAGTGTCTAGAAGACACCTAAGTCTAAGATGGAAGATTGAATCACTAAGTAAGGTCAACAGCCTTAGCTCCATAGTGTTGCCCTTGGAGATAGATGATTGGAAGACTGCGGCCAAGTCTCACATTATAGACTCAGATACATCTTTCAATGCTTTGCTTGGGAGACCATGGATACATGAGAACAACATAGTTCCATCCTCATTTCATCAGTGGATCAAGTTTATGAGAGGTTGGATCATCTACTGTGTCAAAGGAGATCTGAAGTCATTTATAGTTCAAGAGATTGACATATATGAGGATGCAGCTTACTACCTCCCTCAAAATTAGCAAGTCTATTCTCTCAAACTTGGCCAAAGTTTAAAAATAAAAAAAAAAGAAAAAGAAAATGAAAGAGAAAGAGAAAAGGGAAAAATAAAAGAAAAGAGAAAATGAAAAAGAAAATAAAAGGGAGAGGAAATAGACTTGGAGGTGGAAATATAGCCTGACATTAGATTCCACCCATAGTTTGTTACTCCATTCAAACATATCGGTAGGATGACCTGACCTCCACCAGCAAAGGAAGAAGCCAGTTCAGAGGCAGTCCTAGGGTTGGAAAACCTCCTTATTGGTCACCCAATAGAAGATTTGTCTTAGCTACCAGGAGTACACCTGCTATCCATATAGACTTAAAATCTAGTTCCTAGGATGAGTCTTATATGGTTAGCACACCAGCTAGCTCTTCTCAATAGTAGATTCCCTTGGAGGTGACACTTGAGCTAGATAGCAATCTAGACCAGTCTCCAAAGCAAAGCATAAGTGTATCCAAGTCTATATGTGAAACAATTAGGCATCAACTAGGAATCTTAGCTCTAACCCCACTTTCCTCTCAAAAAGCTAAGGGTTTGGTAATTAAGAAAGCCCCTAAGTCATCCACAAGTGTGAAGACTAAGAGGTTCTTTCTGGGAGCATCATCATCAAGTCAAGAAATTCATGTAGAACTTGAGGATGATTCATATAAAGATTTAATAAAGGTACTTTTTGATCGGTACATGCCTTGTGTTTATAATTTAGCAAAAAAATGGTTAATCTTACATACCTGGTCAAAGCATAGGTCAGACTACTTCGAAAGAATATGGAAAGACAAATGGAAAAGCTCTTAATCAAGATCGTGACTAAGATTCAGTACAATGGGTCCAGTCGATAATGATGATTACTACTTAGTCATCACCAATCATTTGTAATCTGATAGGTTAATTTCAAATCAAAGCTATGCTTAGAAACTTCAAATGATCTAGATGATCATGAAGTCAAAGATGCACCGAGTCAAAGAAGATATCAAGTCAACCATCGATGAGCTCAAAGAAATCAACTTAGAACTAAATAAGATCCACGCCACATACATTAGTTCTTTGTTGAATGAAATTGAAATCAATGACTTAGTTATGACTATTGATTGATTTTAAGGACTTTTGCATAGAGTTATGAAGAGGTTGCCTAGATTGGCTAAGTAGAGGTTCATAAACTAGTAATAGAGTGTACCGCTAACCCTATCAAGCAAGCTCCTAGATACGCGATTAAACATAGAACAACAGGTCATTCTGAAGTCAAGAAACTGATCGATGCTAGCTTCATCCAAAAAATACCTACTTGGTTAGTGTCATCCCATTAAGAGAATGAATTATCAAATTCACAAATGCATCGATTTTAGAGATTTAAATAAGGCATGTCCAAAAGATGAATTCCATTACCAACTGAGCGATGGTGGATCCTCATCTCATGTAGTCTTCTCTTTCATGGATGGCTCATTTGGATATAACCAAATAAAGATGGACCGAAAATAAAAAAAAAAAATTTTTTAGAACTCGAGAATCTATTGCAATAAGGTCATGCCTTTCACCTTAAAAAAATGCTATATATGAAGCTATGACTCAAATCTTCAACAAACTCATTCATCATCAAGTTGAGTGCTATGTCAATGATGTCATGGTAAAAAGTAGAGAAAAGGAAGACCCTCTCTTTAACTTGAGAGTAATTTTGAATAGTTAAGATAATTTAACCTTAAAATGAATCCCTTGAAGTGTGCATTTGGAGTAGCAGGAAATTCCTTAGGTTTGTTGTCCGACACCGGGAATCAAAATCGAGAAGATCAAGATGATATTAAATGCCTCCCTAAAAGTTTAACTCAACTCAAATCATTCCAAGAGTTTTGTTTATCTAAGATGCTTTATATCCAACCTATCAGGAAGATGTTAGCCATTCCCAATATTTGTTAAAAAGGATGCCAAGTTTAAGTGGGATGATAAGTGTGAACATGCCTTCAAGACATTAAGCATTACCGATGATGTCACGGCTTCTAGCCCTTACAAGTTACTACACTTTATTACTAGATTAGATGACTCCCTTGGTGCTTCGATGGCCCAAGCCAATGACGAAGGGAAGGAAAATGCACTATACTACCTCCATCGTTGTCTAATTCCTACTGGGGCTAATTATCCATCCATTGAGAAGCATTGCCTAGCTTTAATCTTTGCATCCCAAAAGCTATAGCACTACATGCTTCCTCATAAGGTGAACTTAGTCTTCAAGATCAATCCACTACAGTATCTCATGACATAACCTACACTATATAGATGATTGACATGATGGTCCATGATCCTCATAGTTTGACATTACCTTCGCATCTCTCTGGCAAAAGAAAAAGGGCTAGAGGATTTCTTAGTACCACACCACTTTCTACTCTACTTAGTGATGATATCCTCGATGAACAAATCATGAACTTAGGGGATACTAGCATTCACCACTGGGAAATCTACTATTTCAGGAAAGGCAAGGGTAGGAATAGTTCTCTTAACTTTGGTCCACGATGTGATGAGATTCTCATATCATCTATCCAATCTTTGTACCAATAAAAAAGCCAAATATGAGGCTCTGATTAGTCGAGTTAGCCATTATTCTAAGCATCCAAAACATCAACATCTTCAGGGATTCTCTGGTAGTTATCAACCAAATCACTTGGTTCTATAAGATTATAAAGCCCAAGCTTCATCACTACCATAAGTACACCATGGAGTTATTGGCTAAAATCCTAGAGGTTACCATTTATAAGATTCCTCGAGGAGAGAACACTGTAGCGTATACTTTAGCCAAGCTTACCAAGGAGTTGGCATGTCAGAAGGATGAGTCCATATCAATAAAAATCTAAAATAGATAAGTCTTATCCCTTATTGATATTGAACTCATCAAAAAGTACTCTCTTGAAGGAGAGGTTGCCATTGCCAAGAAGAACAAGGAGTTAGATTGGAGGTAACCATTCATGGATTACCTAAATAAAGGCAAACTACCTCAAGAGAAGTCCCAAGGCCATCAGATGAAATAAAGAGCACTTTTTTATGCTCTTGTGGATGGTGTCTTATATCGGTGGTCTTTTGATCATATGTGGTTATGTTGTTTAACAAGGATGAAGCCCATAAGATCATGATAGAGGTACACTCAGGATTATGTGGAGCCAACCATTCCAGTCCAAAGATGAAAGCCAAGATCAAGAGAATAGGATACTACTGGCCGTTGATGATCAAAGATTGCATTGATATGGCTGTGATGCCACCAATGTCAAATACAGTGTGGTCCTACACCAACCACCCAACATTCTACATGCTACATTAGCTTCATGGCTATTTGAGTGTTGGGGTACTGACATAGTGGATCCGATTAATCCTCCTTCTTCCAAGGCTCATCGGTTCATCTTAGCTGCTACTGACTACTTTTCCAAATGGGTGAAAGTGATTTCATTCAAAGAGGTCACAGCTCAGCATGTGCTCCAATTATTTAAGAACTATATCGTATATAGGTTCGGAGTGCCTCGATGAATTATATCTAATAATTGTACTGCATTCAAGAGCACCAAGATCAACAACTTTTCCCAGAGACACAACAAAGATTGGAGATATTATACCATCAACTACCTATGAGAAAATGGCTTAGTAGAAGCCTTCAACAAAACTCTCCTCCAAATATTATAGAAGACACTCGACAATAACAAGTGATAGTAGCACGAACAGTTAGTTGAAGCCTTGTGGGCTTACCACTCCATATATAGAAGTCCAACTTAGTCTACTCCTTTCTCCTTATTTTATGGGTAAGCCATTCTACCATTAGAAGTCCTCTATCACTAAGGATACGTGGGTAGCAAGATCACAGCAGAGAGTAGAATGCCAAGTTGCGGCTAGAAGAGCTTGAAAGTTTGGAGAAGAGATGCCTGCAGGCATGCCAAAACCTTGAGTTATTCAAAGCTAAACTGAATCAAGCTCACAAGTTAATCTTTCCTAGAGCTTTTCAAGTAGAGAGCTTATTTTAATTCTAAGGAGACTAATTGTTGAACATCGTAAGATGGGAGGCAAGTTTGAACCCACTTGGGAAGGCCCTTTTGCCATAGAGAAGGCCCACCAAAGAGGATCTTATCAGCTTATTAATCATAAGGGAGAGCGCCTAATGCTTCCAATCAATGGGCTCTACTTAAAGAAATATTATAAATCATGTTTGAAACCAATTATCATCAATGAAAATTCCATTTTGAATTCAATCTCTTCCATGTTGAAAGTATTCTTGTTTGTGAATCTGCCATGATGTGTTTAGGGTAGGTGTAAGGAACCCGAGTTGCATTCTATCTTTCATTGACACAATACAAACACAAACTACACACAAACATATAAAAAAACACAAATCTTTTGTCTCGGGCTACTCTAAGTTGAGATGACACCTCCAGTGACACTCATTCAGTAGTTGCTCTAGGTCAGGCTAACATGCTACCCTGCTAGTGTGTCACCCAAGTGGTCTTCTTGCTTTAGAGGTTGTAAGTCTGCTATGCTTTTCTTCCTTACTTGGCCACTATACCATGAGTTAGTTTGGTAGCCTTACTACGTCGTAAAGCTACCTCATGTTGGCTTTGTTTAAGAGGATGTGAGTCTGGTATGCTTTCTTCTTAGATTAGCTTTTGTACACTTATTGGGTTGAGTATATTTGAGGTTTAGGATAAGTCCCCTAGTGGCTCCTTTTATCCTGACTACTTCTACTCTGGGTCTAGTCCTTCCTTGGGGCTCCCCGCTTAATAGTCGCTCTAGGTCAGATAGCATCTATCCCGCCAATGACAGACTATCCCGATGATTAGTTCCACTTGGAAAGTTGTAAGCCTACATGCTTTCTTTCTAGATTGATCGTTGCACATCGATGGGCACCTTAGGTTGGTTGGTTCTGACTATGCTGACGGATACACCTTAGGTTGGCTGGTTCGCATACCTTAGGATACACCACTCATGGTAGATGTAAGTTTGCTACACTTTCTCCTTGAGTCGGCCACTGTACACCTATAAGCTTCCTTTTCCAGGTTTGAAGATAATGACCCTAGCAAGACCTCCCTATGGGCACTATATTCAGATCACATCATTTGCGATCCCATTTAGTCACTACCCAGGTTATTATTGGATTGGATAGTTCCCCTTTCCTAATAACCACCCTCGTCGGGAATTCATCCATGGATATGCGATTCTCCCTTGGTCCAATAAATGTGAGATAAGTCAAGGATGATATATCTGCTTCTCAGTGTAGTCCCTCGCACAATAATGGGGTCTGCACAAATATATATACAAAATATAGATTTACTTGTGGATTATGAAGACACCCTTAGCAGAACCTTTTCCCAAGTAGCATCCTATCTTTAGGGTAGTGTTAGCAAAACTCCCTATAAGAATCGCTTGACTACTCTTAAGTTGATATAAGTCCCCAATGACATTCACTCAATAGTCACCACTAAGTAGAGTTTCATTTGTTGTGCTACCAATAAGTCACCCCAGTGATTGTTCCCTGCTTTAGAAGATGTAAGTTTGTTATGCCTTCTTCCTTGCAAAACCATTGCACACCAAAAGGCAACCCCTTAAGTTGGCTAGCTCTACCCCACAGCCAGTAGACTATCCCTTTGGATTTGTAAATCTGAGGTAGGTCAAGGCTGATATAGCCCTTTTCAGTGGGTTCATCGCACATCGATAAGGTCCATATATTAATTCAGATAAACCCAATCTAATTTTCCCCAATGGAGTTAAATCACACCCTTCTCCCTAGTGGAGCCTAAAATCATATGTAAATAAGTCAAGCAAAAAAATCAAATTCAAAACCAACCTCCCTAGTGGAGCCAAATTAAACTAACTCCCCCAGTAAAGTCTAAATCAAAAAAATCCAATCAAACTTTTATTCCTAGCAAATACATCCCCAAACAAATCTATGAAATCAAACTGAAATCCTAATCCCAAGTGGATAGCTTGAACCTGATTCTCTAGTGGAAGGTTCATATACCCGATCCCCAACAGACTCAAGCCCATATCTCTAGCAGATATGCCTCCACATCAATTAAAATAAAAAAATTAAAGTTGATTCAATCTTAATCCTCGATGGATTATAGATTCTTATCTCCAGTGGATCTTATTTCCATTAATCATATAATCAAATCAAATTCAAACCTTTTCCCTAGCAGATTTTCTTCTTCTATGCCTTTGACTTAGACCCCTCATATGTCATGTCCATTGCATGTGGACTATTGAGTGAATGCCGCTAGGGACTTATTTCAATTCAAAAGTAGTCAGAAATAATATTATCTTAATTTCATGTGATTTGATATGGTTTGCTTGATTTAGTTTTATTTCAAATTAAGGGAATATCCATTGGGGATGTGAGTTCATTCAAATCTGCTAGATTTAAATTATGGACCATGTCAGTGTGTAATGGACCCACTGAGAAGGGGCTATATAAGACTTGTCCTATCTCAAATTTACAAATCCAATGGGATAGCCTACTGGCCATGGGGTAGAGCTAGCCAACCTGGGTTGCCAGGTCTACTGGAATGAAGAAGGCATGGCGACTTAAATCTTCTAAAGGGGGAAAATTGTTGGGGTGATGGTAGCACAAGTTGAACCAGACTTAGGGGCAACTACTGAGTGAATTCTGATGACTTATAGCAAATCAAGAGTAGTCAGGTGAGAAGAGGACTACATTAAGTAGTTATTAGAAGACTACATTGAGAAGGGGCTATGTTGCTTCATTTGTTTATATATTTTTGTGGACCTTTTTGATGTGCGTGGGACTACATTGAGAAGGGCTATGTCAGCTTTATCCTATCTCAGATTTACTAGACCAAGGGAGAATCTGCACATTCACAGGACCAAATCTCCAACCACAAGAGTAGTTATTAGAAAAGGGGAATTTTCCAATGCGATAGCAACCCAGGTAGTGTCTAAATATGGTCACAAAGGATGTAATCCAAATATAGTGCTCATAGGGGAGGTGCTACTAGGGGCGTTATCATGAGCCATGAAAATGAAAGCCTATAAGTGTACAGTGGCCAACTCTAGGAGAAAGCATAGAAAACTTACATCTTTCATAAGTGGTGTATCCTAAGGTGCAAAAACTAACCAACCTATGGTGTATCTATCATCATGAGTGGTGTATCCACTAACATAGTGAGAACCAACCAACTTAGGGTGCCCATCGGTGTGCAATGATCAACCTTAAAAGAAAGCATGTAGCTTACAACTTTCCAAGTAAAACTGATCATTGGGATAGTCTATCATCGATGGGACAAATACTATATGACCTTGAGCGACTACTAAGCAGGGAGCCCCGAGGAAGGACTAGACCCAAAATTGAAGCAGTCACGAGGGAAGGAGCTGCTAGGGGACTTATCCCAAACCTCAAATATACTCACTCAATGTAAGGAAGGCTAATACAAGAAGAAAGCATAACAGACTCCCACCATCTTAAATGAAGTAAACATGAGGTAGCTTACCGGCCATAAAGTAAGGCCTACCAAACTAATAAGGCTCTCATCGGTGTGCAGTGGCCAAGTAAGGAAGGAAAACATAACAAACTTACATCCTCCAAAGTAAGAAGACCATTGAATGACAAACTAGTAGGTAGCATGTAGACTTACCTAGAGCACCTGAGTGATCTTGGGGAGTTATCTCAACTCAGAGTAGCCCGCAGGCATCTCTCCTCCAAACCTTCGAGCTCTTCTAACCGTAACTTAGAGTTCTGATATGTTGTGATCTTGCTACCCACAACTATCCTTAGTGATGAGAGTTGAACTTATAATGGTAGAACAGCTTCAGACCCATACACTAAGGAGAAAAAAGTAGATTGAGTTGGAGTTCTATATGTGGTGCAAGAAATAGGCTTCAACAACCATGCTCCTATCGCTTGTTGTCAGTATCTTCTTTAGTATTTAGATGAGAGTTTTCTGAAGGCTTCTACTAAGACCATTTTCCTCCGGTAGTTGATAGTATAATATCTTAATCTATGTTATGTCTATGGACAAAGTTGTTGATCTTGGTGCTCTTAAATGCGCATCATTATAAGATATAATTTGTCAAGGCACTCTAACTTTTATATGATATAGATCCTAAAAACTGGAGCACATGTCATGACCTTTCTAATTCATCCATTTGGAAAAGTAGTCAGTAGCAGCTAAAATGAACTGGTGACCCTTGGAAGATGGAGGATCAATCGGACACACTATATCAGTAACCCAACACTCGAATGGCCATGAGGCCAATGTAGGATATAGAATGTTGGGTGGTTATGTAGACCACACCATGTATTTGACATTGGTGGCATCACTAGCCATATCCATGAAATCTTTGATCATCATGGCTAGTAGTATCCTAGTCTCTTCATCTTGGCTTTAATCTTTAGACATTGGCTCCACAAAATCTGAGTGTACCTCCATGATCTTCTTCATGCTTGTCTAAACAATGTAACCATATGAATGAAAGAACACTAGTATAAGACACCATCCACAAGAGCATAGGAAAGTGCTCTTTACTTCATCTACTAAGCTTGGGTCTTTCTTAAGGTAGTTTGCCTTTATTTAGTAATCTATGAATGGTTGTCCAACTCCTCATCCTTCTTGGCAATGGCAACCTCCTCTTCAAGAGAGTACTTTTTGATGAGTTCAATATAAATAAGAAATAAGAGTTGTCTATTTTAGACCTTTATTGTGATGGACTAATCCTCCGGACATGCCAACTCCTTAGCAAACTTGGCTAAAGCATACCCTATGGCATTCTCTCCTCGAGGAATTTTATAAATGGTAACCTCTGGGATTTGGGCTAATACCTCAATGGTGAATAGAGATGGAGCTTGGGCTTTATAACCTTATAGGACTCAAATATGGTTAATAACTATGAGAATACAAAGATGTTGATGTTCTAGATGTTTAGAGTACACTAACTCTAGCGTAGAGCCTTATTTGGCTTCATTATTGGTGTAAGGATTGGACTGATGATATGAGAATCTCATCATGGTGGTCCGAGTTAAGAGAACTATTCTACACCTTTTTGGAATAGTAGATTGTGATTCTTCTCCTCTTGAGGAAAGCACCATAGAAGTACATCTCCCGGAATGCTAGTATCCCCTAAGTTCATGATTTATTCATCGGGAGATCATCAAAGAGAGTCAAGAGTGGGCATGCCGCTAAGAAATCCCTTAACATTTATCCTTTCTCCACACGGAGGGGTACGAAGGTAGTGTCAAATTATGAGAGGATCATGGACCATCGTGCCAACTGTCTGGATAGCATTGGTCGTGTCATGAGATATTATAGTGGATTGATCCTAGAGATTAAGTTCACCTTATGAGGAAGCATGTAGTGCTGTAGCTTTTGGGATGTAAAGATTAAAGCTAGAAAATGCTTCTTAATGGGTGGATAATTAACCTCAGTAGGGATTAGACGATGGTTGAGAAAGTAGAGTGCATTTTCCTTCCCTTCATCATTAGCTTGGACTAATAAAGCACCGAGGGAGTCATCTAATGTAGGAATGTAAAGTATGAGTGGCTTGCGGGATAGGGTTAAAAAACGGCATCATCGTAATGCTTGATGTCTTCAAAGCGGTGCTTACACTTATCATCCCACTTGAACTTCATGTCCTTTTTGATAAGTGCTAAGAATGACCGACATCTTCGATAGGTTGATATAAAGCATCTTAGATATGCCAACCACCTTGGAATGATCTCAATTGAGTTAAACTTTAGTGGTGGCATTTAATAATCTTGATCTTCTTTGATCAATCAATTTGTGGTGTCGGACAACAAACCTAAGGAATTTCCCAGAAGCTACTCTGAATGCACACTTCAGAGGATTCATTTTGAGGTTAAATTGTCTTAACTATTCAAAAACTACTATCAAGTCAAATTGATGGTCTTCCTTTTCTATACTTTTGATCGAGATCATTGACATAGCACTCGACTTGATAACGAATGAGTTCATCAAAGATTCAAGTCATAGCCCACTGGAATGTTCATCATTTTAAGAAAGGCATGACCTTATAGCAAATGATTTTGATCGGGTTCTAAAAGTAGTGTTTCTTTCATCTTCAAGGGCCATCTTTATTTGGTTATATCTAAACGAGCCATCCATGAAAGAGAAGATGAGATGAGGTAATGTCCACCATAAGCTTCGGATTGGTAGTAGAAATTTGTTTTGGACATGCCTTAATTAAAATCCTTAAAATCAATGCATATGTGAATTTGGCAATTCTTTTCTTAATTGGGGCAATGTCACAACCGTAGGGCCTTTATTTAAATCTCTAAAATTGATGCATATGTGAATTTGGTGATTCTTTTTCTTAACAAGGATGACATTGGCTAACCATGTAGGGTATTTTTCTTTCTGGATGATGCCGATCGATCGCTTTCTTGACTTTAAATGACGTTGTTCTATGTCTAATTGCATGCATCTAGAAGCTTGCTTAAAGGTTTAGCGAGGCTCTATTGCTAGTTTATGGACCGCTACGTTAGGGGCCAATCCAGGCATCTCTTCCTAACTCAATGCAAAGTTGTACTTAAACTCAATTAATAGCCTAAGTCATTGGTTTACATTTCATTCAACAAAGAACTGATGTATGTGGATCTTCCTTGTTCCTAAGTTGATTTCCTTGAGCTCATCAATGGTTGACTTGATCTCTTCTTCAAACTCTGGTGGTGCACCTTTAACTTCAAAATCATCTAGATCATCAAGTTTTAAGCATAGCTCCTCATATGAGTTAATATGATTTGAAAAGAACTATTAAATTCCAAATGATTGGTGATGACCAAGTAGTCGCCATCATCATGGACTCACCGAATAAATCCTAATCTTGATTGAGAGATTTTGCATTTGGTCTTCCATATTCTTTCAAAGTAGTCTGACCTATGCTTTGACCAAGTATCTGGGATTAACCCTTTCTTTGCAAAATTATGAACACAAGCCAAGTACCAATCAAAAGGAAATTCTATTAAATATTTATATGAATCATCCCCAAGATCTACATCAACTTCTTGACTTGAGGATGATGCTTAAAGAACCTAAAGTCTTCACACTTGTGGATGACTTAGGGGATTTTTAACTACCAAACCCTTAGATTTTTGAGAGGAAAGTAGGGCTGGAGCTAAGGTTCCCAACCGATGCCTAACTATTTTGCAAATAGACTTGGTTACACTTATGCTTTGCTTTGGAGCTGGTCTTCATCGCTATATGGCTCAAGTGTCACTTCCAAAGGAATCTAGAAGAGCTTCCGGTGTGCTAACTATTTAAAACTCATCCTATGAACTAGATTCTATGACTATATGGATAAAGGTGTACTCTGGGATATATTTGTATTGGGTGGCCAATAAGAAGGTTTTCCACCCATGGACATAGCCAAATCTTAATCCAAATCAAGTCAAACTCAATTGATTTTCTCACAAATCATTAATATTTTCAATCATCTTCACAAATTTAAATGAAATACATATTTAAATCATCGAAAATAAATCAAATCAAATCAAAATCCAAACCTAAGCCACATGACTCAACTTCATGGACTTACTCAAATTCCTTCATTCCAAAACCCATATTCAATTGATTTTCTCATGAATCAATCATAGCTTCAATCATATTCACAAATATAAATGAAATCTACAATCATCAAGCCAAACTCAACCCTAAGTCAAACCAACTTAACTTGAAATGTTCAAATGAACCAAAACTCATTTGAACCCAAGAAAATACAATTGAATTTATATATCAATCCCAAATCCATATATAAACTCAACTAAATCAAACTAACCCAAAATCAAGCCAACTAAACCCAATTGGTTCACTTGACCCAAAGGAGCCAATTCAACCTATTTGAGCCAAGTTTTAATCCTACCCAAATTGGATTGAACCAAGCCAAAAACCTTATATAAACTCAACTAAATCAAACTCAACCCAAAATCAAGCCAACTAAACCCAATTGGTTCACTTGGCCCAAAGTGGCCAATTTATTTGAGCTAAGTTTTAATCCTACAAAATTAGATTGAACCAAGCCCATCAAAACTTCCCATCATGATTGTTGATCACCCTAGGTTGATCAATCATAAATTATCAAACTAAGCCAACTTGGTCATTTGACCAAGTCAATGCCTTAACCGTTATGAACCTAAACTAGCCAAATTTTAATCTAAGCCAAATCCCATGAAATTAATGGTTCATACCAAATCAAAATCAATATTTGATTATAACTTGACCTTCAATTGAGTCAACCAAACCCAATTGGACCTTTTAGTTGACCCAAATTGACCTAAAGATCAAATTGGGTCGAATCAAAATATAAACCAAATTGATTGTAACCAATGGCTCAAGTTCATTCCAAATTGATTGTTGAACTTGACCAAAGCCATGATTCAACCCAATTCAACCCATTGACCTACTTAGCCTAAATTAACCTAAAGGTTAAAGTTGGCCTAAATCAAAACTAAATTAATTGAAACCAAAGCCTATAATCATCTTCAATTTGTCAACTAAACCCAAACCAACACCCAACCCAAGATAATTTGGCCAATTTGGTCAAATTGGTCAACTTAACCCATTTGACCCAAATGAATTCAAATGAGTCAAATCTAAGCCAAACTAAACCAAACTAATAGAACCATAACATCCCAAATGATCATATGAACTTTACCCAACCCTTGGTTTGACCCAAGATGACCTATTGGTCAACTTGACCCAACCTAATCCAATTTGACCTAAATGAGTCAAATTGAGCCAAACCTAACCAAATCAACTCCAATTGACTTGAAATTTGGGCTAACCCACTTTTGTTCATTTCAAATCAAAATCAAATCCAATATAAAATGATCATTCTACTCTTAGGTCAAGGGCATCACATGGGACAAATCACCCATGTAAGCGGTCATTTCCATTCCTTGGCCACTTGGTACTATCCCAATGGTCCACCTAAGCGCTTAGGACACTATCCAACCTAACCCATGGGGTGGTTAGTTTGGCCATGACCAATGGGAAGTGAAATAACCTCACCATCCCCATTGGAGCATTTGAAACCCATCGAAAACTCATGATTCCTCCTTGGCAACCACCTCCACCCCTTCAATCAACCAAGCTAAGCCAACTCACCTTCTCCCTACCACCCATGACTCTTTGAGATGGCTGGATGACCTCTAGAAGCTAAACCCGATCCTAATGTCCGATCAAGATGGAGGGGGGTATACACCCCTCATTTCACCAAACACACACCAAAATCATTCATCATAGCCCTAGCTACCTAAGATGAGTTGCTAGCCCTAAGCTCCCAAGCTCATTCCTTGATCAAAAAATGCCATTCCTGCCTATCTCAAAATAGGACACTCCCATTTCTGACCTAACTTCCCTATTTCTCCATCAAACTCAAATTAATTTTGCTTGCACCTTCCCTAGGCCACATTGAGTAAGAACGAATCATCTCCCAAGCTTCTCGAGCATTGGAGGTGGGACTTCAATCAAGGTCAAGCTCTAAATCATTAGTTCATGGCCTTCCAAATGAACATCATGGAATTGATCCAATTATTTTTCAATAAGGCTTTATCTCTAGTCGCCTAGTGTTTGATTTGTTGTGCATCTAACAGTCACCCTATTATTCCTCACTTTGAAGATGTAAGTATGCTACCCTTCTTTCTAGCACAACTTTTGCACACTGAAAGGCAATGCCTTAGCTTGGCTAGGTCTACCCTACAACTGGCTTTGGATTTGTAAACCTGAGGTATTTCAAAGTTGATATAGCCCCTTCTCAATGGGTCCATCACACACTAATAGGGTCCATAAATTAAACCCAATTTGATTTTTCCCAGTAGAGTTAAATCACACTCTTTTCCCTAATGGAGCCTTAAATCATATGTAAATAAGTCAAGCAAAGAAATAAAATTCAAAACCAACCTCCCCAGTGGAGCCAAACTAAAGCAATTCCCCCAATAGAGTCTAAATCAAAGAAATCCAACCAAACTCTTATCCCCAATAGATATATCCCCAAACAAATCTATGACATCAAACTCGAATCCTAATCTCCAGCAGATTGTCTGAACCTACTTCCCTAGTGGAAGGTTCATACACTTGATCCTTAATGGACTCTTGCCCATATCTCTAACAACTATGCCCCCACATCAATTAAAAGAAAATAAATAAAAGTCAATTTGATCTTAATCCTTGGTGGATTATGGACTCTTATCTCAAGCAAATCCAAATCAAATTCAAACCTTAGCCCCAACATATTTTCTTCTTCTATGACCTTGACATAGAACCCTCACATGTCATGTCCAATGCATGTGTGATCCCCTAGAGATCTCCCTCCATGTCCTTGACATGGAATTCTCATCAAATCTTATTTCTTCTCTTATGCACACCTTTAATACTTCAACCAAAAGCCTAATAATGTATTCCTTCAAATTACATCATCTTAACATTGTAATCAACATTTTATGATTTGTGATGGTGCAAGCTCAATCTAACTATACAATATCATGCTAAACATATTATAGTGTAAATTAACACACTATATTATATTATAAATGATGTTATATTATAATTTGCTATAATATAATATATTTCCTAACGTTACACCTCATTAGAATCACTTAAAAGGAACAAATAACAAAATTTTCTCAAAATATGAATAATGTTCATTTTAGATGTATTGTTATTTTTTATTAGAAATGGTACAAATAGCATAATTTTGGTGTTTCTTCTTGGTGTGTGCCGTGAATTTGGCCAAATTCTTCCATCTCAACCTTCGAATTAACATTTTTGTGAGTTTTGACCCAATGTAGTATAAAAAAAGTAAAACATACTAAAATGTATAATAACATTTAGTAAGACACCACCACATTCATATATATGTGAAGTTATATTATTTTGTACATTATATTTTAATATGCTTTCATATAATATATTATCTTTCATTACATCTTAAAATGAATCACTTTAAGCAAAAAATTTATAAATTTTGGTTGAAAAAATGAACATTTATTTTGGATGCAAAATTCTATTATTTTGATTAAATGACAACCATAGCAAACCCCCAATGATGTTCCCTAAAGCTTACCTTAATTTTGGCCAAATCCCATCATCTCGCTTTTTATGAATTATACTAGTACAAACTCTTCTACATCATACTCTAACAAACTAAATTATGCTAAAAATAAGTAGTAATACACAATAGTATGTTATAATGCATGATTCTACACTATGTTATGGCATCCTATATTATAATACACTATAACATATAATATTATATTATATTATATTGCATATCACATCACAATGGATTTCTTAAGATAAAAAAATCATAAAATTAGTCTAAACAATAAAAAACTATACATTTTAGTAGTATCATTTACATATTTTAAGTTGAAACAATATATTATGATGCCATGCTCTACCTATTATGAATTTGTCCAAATTCCACCATTTTAAAGTATAAATCAACATTTTTATAAATAATGCTTATGTAGGCTTGATGATTGTAAAATACTAAAAGAATTTAAACTGTAGAACAATATATTATGATATATATACTATACTATGCTACAACATATAATATTTATTTTGAACATAAAATCTTACTTTTAGACTAAAAGTGGCATAGCACCTTTGGTACTACAACCCACTTCAAATTTAACAAATTTCATCATCTAATTTATTAAATCATTATTTTATGATTTATATTAATATAAACTAAAGGGCACAATACCATAATATACTAAAATAATTTAAAATATCTTATAACATCCAAAACACATCACTACATGCTCAAATATATAATGCTACATTACTATAATATATTGTATTATAATATGATTTAGGTTTATGGTTTAGGGTATTCAAATCTCTAATTGTCAAGGGAGAGTCTCTTGATAACATTTTCTTTAGTTACCATAACTATGTTAGGATTAGGTCATTCTTAAGATCTAATCTTAATGACATCTTTATTCAAGGTTTAGGATTTAGGGTTTACGGTTAGGGTTTAGGGTTTATTTAAGGTTTAGGATTGAGGGTTAGTTTAGGGTTTTGGTTGGGTTAGTTAATTTTGGGTTTGGGGTTTAGGGTTTAGGGTTTATGGTTTTATGGTTTAGGTTTTAGCATTTAGGTTTGTGGGGTTTATGGTTTAGGTGGTTTAGGTTTATGGTTTTAGGGTTTGGGGTTTGGGTGGGGGGGTTTGTGGGTTTAGGGTTTAGGTTTTAGGTTTAGGATTTAAGTTTTAGTTTAGGGTTTAGGGTTTAGAGTTTAAGAAATTTTTTTAACAAAGAAAAAATTCAGATTCAATATTTCTTCTTTTTGATTTGAAGAACCAAGTAGTACCCTAAGTTTTCTTAGGCACAAGTGATGACATAGATAAAAAATAAGCACCCATAGAGCAAATCACAAACCCTATAAGTAGAATCATCTACTATAATGACACGCCCATAAGCGTAGATCAAATCAATCATTCTTCGCTTTTAGTTTCCATCAAAAGCACCCCCACCTATTGAGTAGCAGGATCTGCCATTATCTGCCACCACCATGGTTGTAACCTATGTCGCTCTTCTCGCCTCCATAACCACTATTACTCTTAACACCATCTCCATATCCACCATCGCCTCTAGATCCCCCACCACCACTATGATAACCACCCTTTCACCTCGACTGACCAGATCTAGCCTGAGTTAGAAGTTCTTGCCAAAAAATTCAGCTAATTCTTAAGGTTTATGGTTAGTTTAGGGGTTTGGGTTTAGAGTTTAGGTTTGGGTTTAGTTTAGGTTGTGTTTGGGTTTAGGGTTTAGGGTTTAGGGATTAGGGTTTGTGGTTTAGGGTTTAGGTTTTGGGTTTGGTTTGGGTTTAGTTTGGGTTTAGGTTTTTGGTTAGGGTTTAGGGTTTTAGGATTAGATTTAGGATTCTAAGTTTAGGGTTTGGGGTTTAGGGTTAAGATATTGGGGGTTTAGTGTTTTTTTAAAGTAAACTAGTAGGTTTAGCTTTATTTAGTTTGTTTAATTAATTTTTTTATTAATTTATTTATTTTTTATTTAACTATATTTATTTTATTTATTTAAGTTTAGTTTATTTTCATTTAGTTTAGTTTATTTGTTTTAGGTTTTTTATTTTAGTTTATTTTTTAGGTTTAGGTTTATTTTTTAGTTGAGTTTTATTTTTCTTTATTTTTTTAGGTTTAGGTTTTATTTTTATTTTTTAAGTTTTATTTTTATTTTTTCTAGGTTTAGGTTTAGGTTTCATTTTTAGGTTTATTTTTAGGTTTTATTTTTAGTTTAGGTTTTTTATTCTTAGTTTATTTTATTTTATTTATTTTAGGTTTAGGTTTATAATTTATTTTAGGTTTATGTTTTTGTTTAGTTTATTTTAGTTTAGGTTTATTTTATTTTATTTTTATTTTAAGTTTAAATTTTTATATTAGGGTTTAGGTTTTATTTTTTAATTTTAGGTATCTTTTAGGTTTATGTTTTATTTATTTTAATTTATTTTATTTTTATTTTAGGTTTAGTTTTATTTTATTTAAAGTTTTATTTTTTTTGTTTAGTTTAGGTTTTATTTATTTTATTTTAGTTTAGTTTTATTTTATTTTATTTTTTTTAGGTTTAGGTTTTAGTTTATGTTTTTTTTTTATTTTTTTATTTTATGTTGGTTTAGGTTTTTTTTATTTTTTTATTTTTAAGTTTTACTTAGTTTAGTATTAGGTTTTTAGCTTTTTAGGTTTTAGGGTTTAGGGTTAGTTTAGGGTTTCGGGTTTAGGGTTTAGGGTTTAGGGTTTAAGTTCTAGTTTAGGGTTTATGATTTTTTTAATAGAGAATAAATTCATATTCAACATTTCTTCTTTTCAATTTCATCAAACAAGTAGCACCCCAAGTTTTCTAAGACACAAGAGATGACATAGATATAAAATGAGCACCCATAGAGCAAATAAAAATCCTTAGATATGTTGAATCATCTTTATTGTAAAGTCACAGTTCCATAAGCAGCAGATCAAATCGACTATTCTTCAATTTCTCGAGTTCATAATAGAACCAACCCCACCTATCGAGTAGGATCCGCCATCATATCCCTAATCTCTCCCTCCACCACCACCACAGTTGTAACCTCCATCACTCCTCCCGCCTCCATAACAACCACTACTCCGACCACCATCTTCATATCCACCAACACTTCTAGATCCCCCACCACCATTACGATAACTTCTGCCTTTGCCTCCACCTTAGATCTAGACCAGCCTTTAATATGGTGTTCACTCAAGGTTCTACCCATTTTAGGTTTAGTTTATTAAGTTTTAGTTTAGGTTTATTTTAATTCTTTAGTTACTTTAGGTTTAGGTTGAGGGTTTGGGGTTTTAGGGTTTAGGGTTTAGTTCTTGGTTTAGGGTTTAGGCTTTTTTGGGTTTATGCTTGGTTGGGGTTTAGGTTAGGGTATAGGGTTTTTTGTTTGGGGTTTTAGGTTTAGGGTTTAGGTTTAGGTTTGTGAGTCATTTTAGGATTTGTATTTTAGGTTTATAGTTTAGGGTTTAGGTTAGTTTAGGGTTTCTTTAGGTTTTTAGTGTTTAGGATTTAGGGTTTAGGTTTAGGAGATTTGGGTTTAGGATTTAGGGCTTAGAGTTTATAGTTTTTATAAAATTAAGTAACCCACATTTTTTAAGTTTATTTAGTTTATATTTTATTTATTTTTTATATTTTATTTTTTAAGGATTTATTTATTTATTTTATTTTATTTAGTTTATTTATTTTATGTTTATTTTAGTTTAGTTTTATTATAGTTTATTTTTAAGTTTAGGTTTAGGTTTATACTTACTTTGTAATTTGGTTTTATTTTTATTTTATTTTTTAGGTTTAGTTTTTTTTTAGGTTTAGGTTTAGTTTTTTTTTTTAGGTTTATGTTTTAGGTTTGATTTTTTAGTTTAAGTTAAGGTTTATTTTTAGTTTATTTTATTTTGTTTAGGGTTTAGGTGTAGGTTTAGGTTTTACTTATTTTAGTTTAGGTTTCTTTTATTCTTTATTTTAAGTTTAGGTTTTTCTTTAGTTTAGTTTTAAATTTTTTTTTTAAATTAATTTTAAGTTTTATTTTTTTAGGTTTATTTTTTTAGGTTTTTTTATTTAGTTTTATTTTATTTTATTTTATTTTAGTTTTATTTTATTTATTTTTTTTTAAGTTTAACATGATTTTAGTTTAGGTTTTATTTTATTTTATTTATATTTATTTTAGGTTTAAATTTATGTAGTTTAGTTTAGGTTTTATTTTATCTATTTTATTTTTTATTTAGGATTGGTTTATTTAATTATTTTATTTTTTAGGGTTAATTTAGTTTAGGTTTAGGTTGTAGGTTTTTAGGGCTTAGGGTTTTGGGTTGTAGGTTTTAGTGTTTTAGGTTCAGGATTTAGGGTTTAGCGTTTTAACATTTAAGGTTTAGGGTTTAGGGATTAGTGTTTTTAATTTTATTTATATTTAATAATATTTTTTTAAATTAAGTAAACTTCTAGGTTTAAGTTTATTTTTTATTTATTTTAGCTTATTTAATTTTTTTTATTTTTATTTAGATTTATTTTTATTTTTATTTAGTTTAGTTTATTTATTTTAGGTTTATTTATTTTAGTGTAGGTTTTTATTTTAATTTATTTTGTTCGGTTTTTAGTTTTAGTTTAGTTTTATTTTTATTTTATGTTTAAGTTTATTTTACTTAGGTTTAGATTTATGTTTTTATTTTATTTTTTTAAGTTTAGCTTTGGGTTTTTATTTTAGGTTTATTTTGAGGTTTTATTTTTTTATTTAGGTTTAGGCATATTTTTGGTTTATTTTATTTTATTTAGGGTTTATGTTTAGGATTAAGTTTAGTTTATTTTAGGTTTAAGTTTTATTTATTTTAGTTTAATTTATTTTAGTTTAGGTAAAGGTTCTTTTAGTTTAGGGTTTAGGTTTTATTTTTTATTTATTTTTAGGTTATATTTTTAAGTTTATTTTTTTGGTTTAGGTTTTTTTTAGATTTATTTTTTTTAGGTTAAGTTTTTATTTTATTTATGTTTTTTATTTTTTAGTTAAATTTAGGTTTTTATATATTTTAATTTAGTTTAGTTTTTATTTCATATTTTATTTTCTTTTTTGGTTTAGGTTTAGGTTTAGGTTTTAGTTTAGCTATTTATTTTATATTATTTATTTTATTTTATTTTAGTTTAGGTTTTTATTATTAATTTTATTTTTAGGTTTTATTTAGTTTAGGTTCAGGTTTTAAGCTTTTCATGGTTTAGGGTTAGTTGAGGGTTTAGGGTTTTTGGTCTAGGGTTTAGGGTTTAGGGTTTAGGGTTTAAGGTTTTGTTTTGGGTTTAGGTTTAGGGTTTGTTTAGGGTTTAGGGTTTAGGTTTAGGGTTCAAATTTTATTTAGGGTTTAGGGTTTTAGTTTTTTCTTTTAATAAAGAACAAATTCAGATTCAATATTTCTTCTTTTTAATTTCATCAACCAAGTAACACAAGTTTTCTAAGACACAAGCAACGACATAGATAAAAAATAAGCACGTATAGAGCAAATAAAAAACCCTACAAAACTAGAATTGTCTCTACTGTAAAGACATGGTTCCATAAGCAGCATATTGGATAAGTCATTCTTCAATTTCTCTAGTTCCCATCAGAACCACCCCGGCCTATCGAGTAGTAGGATCCACCATCATATCTATGATCTCTCCCTCTGACACCACCATGGTTGTAACCTCCGTCATTCCTCTCACCTCCATAACCACCATAGCTCTGACCACCACCTCCATATCCACTAGCACCTCTAGATCCCCACCACCAGCGATAATTATAACCTCCAGATCCACCACTGATCTAGACCAGCTTGTTTTGATAATGTTCCTACAAGGTTGCCCATTCTTAGGGTTTAGGTTTTAGGTTTATTTTTAATTTGTTTACTTTTAGTTTAGGTTTAGGGTTTGGGGTTTATTAGGGTTTAGGGTTTAGGATTTAGGGTTTTAGGGTTTATACTATTGGGGTTTAGAGTTTAGGTTTATGCTTTAAGTTTAGGATTTAGAGTTTAGGTTTAGTGAGGTTAGGGTTTGTATTTTAGTGTTTAAGCTTTAAAGTTTAGGTTTGTGGGTTTGAGGTTGCATAGGTTTAGTGTTAGTTTAGGTTTAGGCCTGGGTTTAGGGTATAGTGTTAGTTTATGTCATGCAGGTTACAGGGGTAGTTTAGTGTAGTTTAGGTAGTTTAGGGACGTAGGTTGGGTAGGTTTAGGGTTGTCCATTTAGGGTCATGATTTAGGGTTTTTAGGGTTTAAAGTTTAAGGTTTAGGATTTAGTTTAGATTATATTTTTTAAAGATTAACATGCAGGTTAAAGTTTATTTAGTTTATTTTATTTATTTATTTTAAATTTTTAAGTTTTTTATTTTACTTTGTTTAGTTTATTTATTATTATAGGTTTTATTTTAGTTTATTTTTTTAAGTTTAGGTTAAAGCTTCTTTCGCTGAGTTTTATTTTTATTTTATTTTTAGGATTAAGTTTTATTTTTAATTTTAGGTTTAGGTTTTATTTTATTTTAGGTAAGGTTTTAGGTTTTATTTAAGATTTTTAGGTTTTATTTTAGTTTAGGTTATTTTAGTTTATTTTATTTTATTTAGTTTATGTTTAGGTTTAGGTTTAGTTTTAGGTTTAGGTTTTATTTAGTTTAATTTAGTTTATCTTAGTTTAGGTTTAGGATTATTTTTTTTATTTTAGGTTTAGGTTTTTTTCTATAGTTTTTAGTTTTATTTTTTTATTTATTTTTAGGTTTATTTTTTAGGTTTAGGTTTTATTTAGCTTTATTTTATTTTATTTCAGATTTATTTTAATTTTATTTTAGGTTTTATTTTTATTATATTTTGATTTTTTTATTTTTTAGTTTAGTTTAGGTTTTAATTAATTTAATTTTATTTTAGTTTTATTTTTTATTTTATTTTCTTTTAAGTTTAGGTTTTAGTTTTAGTTTTTATTTTATTTTATTTTTTCATTATATTTTGGTTTAGTTTTTTTATCTATTTTAATTTTAGGTTTTATTTAGTTTAGGTTTAGGTTTTTAGCTATTTATTATTTAGGTTTTTATTTTAGGTATATTTTTTTTATTTTTTAGTTTAGTTTAGGTTTATTTTAGTTTATTTTATTTTTTTAGTTTAGGGTTTTTAGGTTTAGGTTTTATTTATTTTCATTTAGTTTAATTTAGTTTAACTTATTTTATTTTATTTTTATTTTAGATAAGTTTTTATTTTTAGTTTAGGGTTTGGGCTTTATTTTTTTTATTTATTTTTAGGTTTATTTTTTATTTTTAAGATTATTTTATTTAATTTTATTTTAGGTTTATTTTATTTATTATTTTATTTAGTTTTATTTTATTTAGGTTTTATTCTTTATTTTTTATTTTAGTTTTGTTTAGGTTTTTATTTTTATTTTAGTGTTTTTATTTATTTTATTTTATTTTATTTTAGGTTTTATTTTAGGTTTTATTTATTTTATTTTATTTAGGTATGATTTTATTTATTTATTTTTTATTTATTTACTTATTTTTAGGTTTTAGGGTTTAGTTTTAGGATGGTTTGCTCAGGTTTTGGGTTTGGCAGTTTGGTTTGGGTTTAGGTCAGTGGCTCAGTAGTTAGGGTTGGGTGGTTGTTTAGGCTCAGTTTTTTAGGTTTAGGGTTTGGCTCAGGGCCTAGGGTCAGAGTTTCTGTAAGTTTTAGGGTTTGTTTTTAGTTGTGGTTTTAGTTTTTTTTAGGTAGTTGGTTAGTTTAGGGTTAGATTTAGTTGAGTCAGGGTTTAGGTGTAGGTTTAGGTTTAGATTTAGGTTAGTGTTTAGGTTTGTGAGTTAGGGTTTCTGTTTGGAGTTTAAGTTTGTTTGTGGTTTTTAGTCAGGTTTAAGTTCAGGTCAGGTTTAGTTTAGGGTTTGTGTGGGTTTGTTTAGGTTTAGGTTTTAGGTTAGGTTTAGGGTTTAGGGGAGAGAATTTTGTTGATATAATCAACTTGTATTTTAAATTTTGATGATGTTAAAAGGAGAGAAAATTAATGTTGGAGAATATCACAAATGATGTTGATTTTAATTTTATTTTCTCGATATGTATTTATTGAGAAAAAATCTGATAATATAATATTTACCTTAACACAAACATCAATTTGTCATCATAAAATATGGGGAGATTATTAAGAATACACTTTATATCTTTGACCATTTGATTTGATGCTAACAAATCTTGTGTAATAAAGATTAATATTTTCTTTGTAGGATGAATTATTCAAATTAATCATTATGATTATCATTATTAATTTAAATTTTTATAGATAAAAAATATATTTTCTTAAAGTTGCTAATTATTTATTTAAGATATTTCAAGAAATTCATTAGACTCAACTTGCTTCATTAAATCAAGAAAGTCATATCAGTTTGGACAAGGGCTATTTGAAAATTTTCATAGGACTTGTAAAATAAAATAAATTAAAGCTCACAAAAATGAATATTTTTGCTGAATTATTTTCATCTTGTTTATTTTGATTTTTAAAATGTTTTGCCATATTTAATTTACATTATTTTCCAATTTTCATGAAATTATTTTATCTGATAATTTGACTACTTGCACTTAGTTTAGCCTTATCCATTACATCTAAACTTGAGTTTAGTTCATTTATTTCTTCTTCAATCAATTTTCATACTTATAATAATTTCTATCCATTTATTTTAGCATGAGAATTAATTTATTCAGTTAATTATCCAAAGTACCCTTATTGAGATTAAAAGTTTAAAAAGAGAGAATTCTAATATTATAAGTAAATTAAATGACATATCTTTTGTTCTACAACTTTTAGTTTCCCTCATGCTTTACATTAGATCCATTCATGTCATGCAAGCAATATTTATGAAATTCACATACTTTAAATTCTTGTGCATCTAACATGCATGTTAGTTTATTCTTAAAATTGAACCTAGAAGTTATAATTCATTTATGTATGCTTTTCCCAATGTTATACATACTTTTTATTGTTGGAAAGGTCATGTTTCATATGTTTGTTCATTTAGGAGATCAATATTTTTAAATGCTTCATCTTTCTGCATTTGGATTCCTAAGGGAACTAAGTTGCATTGTCCATCATCTACTTATTCAAATATTTGTAAGGCTACTATTGTTAGTAGATCTAAGATTTCTTGGATACCAAAATCTAGGAAATGAGATTGTATTATAGGATTGTCTTCATGATAGACTAGTGAAGACAAGTCATTAATTCAGGTATACAAAGCAACATTTAATTATAATAGTATACAAGAAGGAATAAAATGAGGTAACATATTTTGTATTATTCATTAATACCTTCCTTACATGTATTTAGGTCTTATGATTAGTTTTGTATCATTCATGTCTAACTACTTTAGTTAAGCTTCATATATTTTTTTTATTTATTTAATGAATGAGTTATTTTAAAATATGATTTCAAAATAATTCTATAAATAACATCAAATCCATATTTTAAATATTATTTGACTTATTTTGGAATAATATTTTCATAGACTTTATGAGTTTTACATTATTTTACCAATGAATTTTTAGATTCAATTTTAATTTTTTTTTAAATTCTTCATAAGTAAATTTAGTTGTATGTAGATCTTTTAATCTTTAAAATAAGGGGTTGTTGGGATCACTTCTATTTTTTATTGTTTATTTTATATTTTTATTTTGTTTCATTTATATTTTGTTTCAAAGTAAAACATATTTGATGGCTATTATTATTTTTTAAAACACTCTAAACATCTAAAAGCAATTTTAAGTGTTTTTAAAAATAATGTTATTGGTTTTTGAAAATAAAAAATATATAAAAAAATACATCAAACAAACATGTTTTAAAGATATCATAAAAATAAAACAAAAAAACATAATTAGTTTATAGTTTTGAAGATAATATGCTTTACATAATTGATATTTACAATTTTATAAGTGATTTGATCTCTATGCCCTTTAATAAATTTTGATTTTGTTAGTTTATTGATTTTATCAAGCTTATTCGCATATGTTTTGTGATCCAAGCTCAATATGCTTAATTTGAAACTCATCATTTCTTGGTATAGTTTATGATTGATAATT